>JAZHYW010063804.1:0-12961 GCA_037355805.1 Ixodes ricinus | reverse complement strand
AGGACTCAAACCGAAAAATATAACGTTTCGGTTACGGTTACGGTTACCGTTTCCTGTTGATATCGGTTTCGTTTCGGTTTTTTACGGTTTTAATTTTTACGGTTTCGGTTACCGGTTACACGTTCCTAAAAACCGTGTTTTTTTCGGTTTCTCCAATAATTTGTTTTATTGAAATGCTAGACAGCCGTTTTATAATAAACGGTTTAAAGTAGTCCCAGATATCCAACAACGGGACATTCACAATAACAAGAACTCAAAAACGTCGTAGTACTTCTAATTGGTCAAAAGTTGCACACGTTTCTAGCTCCAACACTTGTTCACTACATCTATTTGCATTATATAGTTTGATACCCAAGCATACATGTTACCCCCGCTACTCGGGGATCATCGCATTTTATATAATAAAAATAAAAGTAAACATCGCTACTTTGTTGTTCGGCAGCGTTTGTAAACAACCCTCAGAAAGTTCCCACTGGGTGCTGGAAGAACCATTCGCACCTTCTCGTCGCTATAGTTTGTTGCAACCTAAGATACACAGAAGAGGCTTCGCCCAGCACTAAAGGAAGGAGCAGAACTATAGCCCTCCTCTAGTAAAATACTACTCAGTGGAATAAAATAGTCAAATTGAGAGCTGGGCTAGTTGGTGAAAGTCAAACATAATGTAAATGCAATAGCGCAAAACAAGAAAGACTAGGAGGAACGAGCAACACAGAAAGCTGTAAAAATATGTCCCGTGTTGTTCGTTCCTTTCCCTAATCTTCGTTGTTGTGCGCTGTCATACCTACGTCATGTTTGCTATTTCCAAGGAAATGCATGTGGTTATAGACCAACTCAAGTCTCTGGCGTCACGTCACTGCGGTGGCGCTGCCGTCGGCACTGCGCATGCGCAGAAGCTTCGCCTCACGCGAATCCGGTTTCTGTGCACGCGCAATGCGCACACCCGGTGTGGGCAAACGAGGGCTTGTTTGTGGACACCGTGTTGGTGTATAGAAGCGAACGTTTCTCGCTGTCCGATTTTGTGACGCTAGAAAAATTGTGCATTTATATGGTAGCGTCATTTTTCTCCGGGGTTTGGAGGCGGAGCTTCTGCAGATATGTTGCCGCTGGGGATGTCAGCGAACTTTCGTAGAGCCGGATGTTTACGTCGAACCTCAAGGTTCGACTGGTTCGACGAACTTTTCGAACTTTTAACCAAGTTCTACAAGGTTCGGCCTCGTGGACAGTGCGGCTAGACTTCAATACAAGCATGACTACCGCGTGTTCCAAATAGCGGCCAGGCTCTTTAAATCGACCGCAAAAATCGGTTTCATAACCTAAGCGTTCCGATGTTGTACAGCGTTGGCCACAGCTGGTGCATTGTTTCCATAAAATACGCAGAGGGAACTTACCTGAGGAAAAAGTAAAAAAAGAAAAAGGCTTAAGTCCAATGAAAACGCAGCGAAGCCACCGTTCTTCAAACCATATAGGGCGCCCTATGGTTGAAGACCGGTGGTTTCGCTCTTTATATTAAGGTAGTGATTGAGCTTAAATAACACGTACACTGCGCAACATAGTGCTAACACGTCTTTCCATCCTCTTTACACCTGGAGTGTGGAATAAAGCAACCTATAGTCTAGACCAGGCGTCTTCAATCTTTATCGCTAAGGCGCCGGATCGGGGATCTGTCGCTGTCTCGAGGGCCAGAAAATAAATAAGTAAATATAAAAGAGGAAAGTCTAAATAAACAATTCTCTAGATAATCATTTAAATACAAAATTGACAGTTACAAATAAAAAGAACGACAACTACAGATAAAAAGGTGGATGAATATATCTACTTTGTTTATAACTAATATTTACTTTGTTATGACATTCGACAATAATTGAGACCAAGAAAACCCGGCATAAATCAAACAGCATAGAAACTTTGCCTGCTCCGACAGTGCAGTAGTCTAATGAGAATGATAGAACTGATGCTAACAATATGCACTACATACGACAAAAAAACACAAAGCACAATGTACACATGGGAACGCACAGTAATTTTAACATACACAGTTATACAGGTATGAAACAGGGGACTAATAATAATAATAATAATGATAGTAATAATATAATTCTTCATCATACCGTGCTTCAGAACGATCGAAGTCTTCATATGCAGACGCTGGTGATGACAATGTCCAATGAATAATAAAGATCCCTTGGTGGATCTTTAGGGCGTGTGTTAGCACGACCCTTGGGAAACACCAGCGGCATCCGCTGCCAGACGCTGCTTTCACTCTTCAACGGTTTCGGCAACCTGTCTCCTTCGTTCACAATCCTTCATCTTTTGCCGCCCACTTGGACCATCTCTAGCACTTGGTTCACTCTCAGTTGTGTAGCACAAATTAACGCATACGCGTTCCCCACACCTGCAAGCTCAGACTCGCCTCAGCATCCATGCGCGCATTGTCCTCCGCCCGTGACGTCGCCTCCCTCTCGCATTTATCCTTCACAACTCTCCCCTATAGGCAGCGCGCTTCTCTGTCCACTGTTTTGTCCAGACGTACGCCGTCAGCTTTACATTGTCGTGTGAGTACTAATGCTAACATATTATTATAACGAGAGAACAGACGCTTCGATAGGCAGTTTCCCCTCGTTTTCTCTGGTATCTTCGTTTACGCGGTTGGTCCGTGTTGAGGCACCGTTTCTTCTGTGTGCGTCTCATTTTTGCGCCGCAAAAATTTCAGTCGCAGTAAGGCATCTAAATTATCTTCAGAGTCACCAACAGACGATACAGACACTGGGGCCTCCGAAGAAGGGTTCTGCACCTTTTCTAGAGCCACTAACGTCTTCATCAGGTGGTCCCTGGCGGCGTTTTTCTCATCTTCTAGCAGAAGGACGTTAAAACGAGGATCCAGGAACACGCAGGCATGAAAACCGTCGTTCTCGAACGAACCTGTTTGCCGTTGCTTTAAGGAAGATGTCAGTCATTGAGCAAGAACAAAGTCTATTTATATATACCAAGTTTTTGTTTTTTGCCAGCTCTACATTATTGTCAATTTATCTCGTTTCTTCGTATCTGGCTACTGCAAGTCACGAAGATCAGTAGTATTGAAGGAACCGAGTTGGATGGACATATAGAAATTCGAACTTATTAGTTAAACCTCAATCTGACACGTACCGAATGCATATTCAACCATGGTTTAAAGCGCTAAAAAGACGTACACAAGATAGAAGACAAACACGGGCGCTACTCACAACTGTAAAAAAAAATTGGGTTGTGTGTGTATGTTTATACAGCCTAGAACTTGGTCTCGCCTCCAAGGGCGACGAGTCTCCCAGCTGTAGATGAGCAATTTAGCCAGTGCAGTACAAAACCGCATAGGCCTGGGGTCTTCTTAACGTGCACCACGCAGTAGTGATACACGACCGCACGCCGGTACGATGCTCATCCAGATCGAAACGGGCAGGGGCGGGAATTGAACCCAGTATCCTGGGTTCTGCAGCGCGAGCTTTCGCTCCACGTGCTCCGGAGCTGGTGTGCGCTAGACCACTCGGCCACCGATCCCCCTCTCACAACCGTATTGGCTTATGACTCTGCGCATTCTAAGGTGGTAAAGAGAGTAATTGCAACGCTCTGCCTAGAGTCAGTTATCAAGAAGTCGTGTGATCACCGCATGCAGGCCAGCTTCCACAACCGATTGACTAGACTATTGTCAGCGGGCTTCCCTCAAACGGTCTTGACGAGTGTGGCAGAGGCCGCCCTACAGAAAGTAAAATGTCACACAACCAGGAAAGTGACGCAGTCGGCACTGAGCAATATGAGGCCAGAGGTTGTACCATATGTACACAAAATGGCGCACAGCCTCAAGAAGGTTGCGAACAGGTACGGAGTACCTCTCGTGTTTTCAGCGCCAAAGAAACTCAGCCAAGTTTGCCCTCGAATTGCTAAAGAAAACAGGAACGAGCGAGGATGTGACACGAAGCACGCCAGGCCGTACATTCGAAGGCGTCACAGGGTTCGTGTATGAAATCCCCCTAACGTGTGGAAAATCTTACGTTGGATGAACGATGAGATGCACGAATGACCGTTTAAGAGAGCAGGCACAAAATTTAAAGACAAATGACGGGAGCACATTTGCCCGCGCACTGTAGGGCCTGCCAATGCGAGCCACACTTCGGCGATACCAAGATTCTCGGTAGAGGCAGAATTCAAAGAGCACGCGAACTGCAAGAGGCATATTTTATCAAGAAGAGGGGACCCCAGTGCGTCAGCGACACGTCAATAGCATCGTATAATGCTCAGATTCGTTTTTTCGATAAGTATATGTAAACGGGTTTATGCTCTTGTATCTCGCGCATATGTAGCCTGGGTGACGATAAGTGTATCAGATATATATATACATATGTACTTCCATCTTCTTTTCCAATACAGTTGTGAGTAGCGCCCGTGTTTGTGTACGTCTTTTAGCGCTTTTAACCGTGGTTCAATAAAGTCAACACCAGCTAGCCCAACAACAAGTTATTTTACTGAATACATGTATCGATTGTAGGAGTCTGACAGATTTAGAAATAGAGACTTTTAAATATAAGCTCGACTACTGATTCCAACTAAGTATTATTAATTCTAAATTTAGATTGAACGGAAATGTATCATCAGGTGTACCACTCGCCGATGGAAACTGTCTAATGGCCACAAGTTTTCAAGATCCGTCCTCTACATCATTTTTGATAAAAACTAATATCTTAATTTTCGGGTCATATCGGTTAATATCGAAAACCGGTAAATAATTTACGGTTTCGGTTACGGTTTTTTATAAATTTAAAATAGCGGTTTCCTTCCGGTTACGGTTACTGAAAACATTTCATTCCTAAACAGTTTTAGGTTTCGGTTACGGTTTGAGTCCCTGCTTTCATATCGTCCGCGACTGTATAAAGTCATACACACAAACATAAGAAAAGTCGAGACACTGAATGGAAAGCGCCGAATAAACAAGGACGAACAAGTGGACAGAGACGAAGAAGGGGACGTCTTTCTCCCTTCTTCGTCCTTGTTTATTCGGCGCTTTCCATTCAGTGATGTACCAAGTAGCCCATTTATCTATTCTACTAAAGGCGAGACAGCTCGTTTGAGAACCTGCGGATTATTGAAGGCCCCGACTTCGGATTGCCACGGGACAACAAATGCAAATCAAACTCTCAAAACGAAAAAAATATTACAGGTACAGCGTGTTTGTTTGTTTTTGCAAACATTCACCTGCGCCGCTCTCCAAATATGATCGGGGCCATTGCTGGCGCCGCCGTTATCATCGGCATTTCGTTGTAGCAATTTCCGAGTTCCTCGTGGCGGCTATCACGGCCTGCGCTCTCATTTATAACGGACCCTCAGCAGTGAGCCGGCAGCATTTTATGGAAAGCGATTCGCATTAATTTTCTATCAACGTGCGCTTCCTTATTTTGTGCTAGCTGCAGTATATTTGTATCTTAGCGCTTACCCACAGTGCAAAGGAAGCTAACCCAAAAAAAGAAAAGATATTAAAATAATGTGCTTAAAGTTTGCATTCTGAGAATGTCGCTTACCGAGATATTGCTCTTAAAAATAAAGGAGGGGAGGGGGTGCAGTTTTGAGCATTCGTATTCCCGAAAGACGTGAAAGGCGGCGCTGTTTTATAGCAACATCGTTTAATATGCATCTGAAGGTTTTTTTTAGAATTATTATTGTAGGTTTAGTGAACTTAAACTCAACCCGACGAGAAAAGAAGGGGTAGCGCGAGGAACGCGAGGAGCACGAGCGGACATTCCATCGCTCGGGACAAGAGTGTTTAGGCGTCTCGCCGCAGCTGGGCGCCCGTTACTTGCTTTTCCTCTCCATCCGTTGTCTGCCGCTCTACCTTTTCACTTTTGGCGGCCGCGTCTCGTGGCGTTCTGCCAGGCTATATAGAGGTAAAGTCACTGGATCGTGGGAAAGTAACGCCAAGCTCCCCGTGTGGTCGCCATCTTGGTCCATGAAATGAGCAATTTCTCCTTGACCCCCCCGTTCTTGGTGAGCCGATCTAGATTCGCTGGTGACGGGTAGCTTTATGGAGTCGTTTTTTATATACCAAGATTTTGCTAACCGCACACCGGCGAAACAAGCGTTCACCTTCGTACCACCACCAGATGTTGTGTCGGCGCTTGGAGGCACTGAAAAATAAGTTTACTGTTTTGAAATACGCTAGAAGACCAATGTAATTGTAAGAGATCCATGGAGATGGCCATGATTAATAGGTTGATCGCATACAAAGTGCCAAGGACTCTTATATTGGCGAGGAACGCTTCCAGTACGATGGTGCTTCATGGTGATCTTGGCGCGACTGGTTTAGAACGACCCACTGGAAGCTTCGAAGATCTAAATGGACCAAGATGGCGATTTCCATGGCAACGTAGACCAATTAGCCAATCGCCTTGCGAGGTTTGGGTCGTCTGTATGTTAGTATCCGTTTGTGTCCGGCTAGCAGGTAGGGAAGGCAATGGCGCTACTTTCCCAGGATCCAGTGACTTTATGTAGAGGAGGCTATGGTGCAAACCGCCCGAAACTAAAGCTCCGTCAGTGTTTCGAAACTAGTGCACGGTGCGTCGATTCAAGAGGCACGTGCAACATGCAGCCCTTGGGGAGATCATGGCGGCACAGCGCAGCACTGAGCTATGTTTCAGACGCCATGTTCTTCCCAGACGTGAAGCGCGGCACGTGTCTCAAGCATTTCTACAACACTGAATGGCGCCACTTACCCCAGGATAGAAGGGCTTTACCCGAAACTACCCAGTACACCCCGCAATGCCTAGTCACACTAGAGCGACAAACAAAAACAACCGACACCGACAAGCCTCTACAGGTGCAACATTTACTGGAGGATATCTTTGACACGCTTGCGATCACTCGTGTTTACTTCAGGAGCACAGCGAGCCTTCCAAAGCCATCTTTGCGCGCATCCTGCACGTGTTTGAGTCGTGTCGGTGTCGGTCGCTTCTGTGTGTCGCTCTATACTCCGTTCACTCTTAAATGGAAGATGAAGCGGGTCTGTATTTGAGTATAACCGCTTAAATCGTCTTCATTTGGCCTCAGGATCACGAATATCCAGATTATTTTTCGATTTGGTGCACGGAGGCTGCAGAAAATCATTTTCAAAGTACCGCTGAAGCCTCCTCCTTCCCGAAGCGTTACGTCATAAAAGGAGTTTCGAAACCTCAGGTCTCGCGCATCTTAAGCGCGAGAGCTGGGAAAAGTAAGAAGAAAGGCGTCACGATTGGTGTCAAGTGCGGGGGAATATACAACTGGCAAGCTTGCAATAGACCATTTGCTGTCTTACCCAAGCATCAATGAGAATGCAGGGATTGGTGTTCCACGCGCCACACGCGCACGCCTTTCCTGTATAAATGATTCGAAGTAAATAACCAAAAGAAAGCATTGACGAACGCGCGTGCAAGATGCCATTTGTTTTAGGTTTTTGCTTTGGAAAAGTTACTACTGCTGAGGCCAGCACGTGCGGCGCGTGGAACACCAATCCCTGCATTCTCCTTCGACTGCTTGGGTAAGACAGCACATAGGTCTGTCGCGCGCGTTGCCCACACGAGCGACGCGCGCTTGGCGGCTGAAAGATCCTATGACGTAACGACTGGTCGAAGGTTTTTTCTGTTTTCTCGCGTTTAGTTATATCTACGGGGAAACCGAACGTGATATTTAGATTCACGAAATAAAAATACTATAGAATGAAAGTAATGTTCGTCGTCCCTTGTCCCGAGTTTGTTTTATTCTTTCTGTTACCAGTCAATTCACCTGTATCTCGTTTTTTTACAGCGGAGCTGTTAAAGGGACACTCAAGTGGTTTTTGAGTTCGTGTTTTGATGATGACAGCTGAATTTAGACGCCCTAAGTATCCCTAAAAACCAAAAAGTATAGTCATACGGTGATTATTTCTTTAATAAAAATGTAATTGAAGGCCGCCAAACCTCGGATCCACCCGAAAACGAAACCACTCTCATTGGTCCTCGCACGCTTATCAAAAGGATCTCGGGCCAATGGCGTTGGACGACGTTCCGTCGCGCAGTGATCCCGAGGTAGCCGCATCGGCCGAACCTCTTTGTCATTCGAGCTTCGATCATGGCGGAGTTCTCTACGCTCGAGGACCTGACGCCGTTAGAGGTTGAAATTCTTCGGCGGACAGCCGACCTGGGGATGATTTCCTATGACGCCACTCCGACGTGCGATGTGGACGATAGCAGCGCTTCGGAGTCATGTTCGGGTTCCGAGGACGACGAAACGCAGACCTTTTCGGGCGTTCTTCGATTTGCGGTTTGGGCAAGTCCTAACCAAACCAAAGTTTGACATCGCAGCGTTACCTCTGGTACGTGATGTCAAGCGATGTCGCCACGTTGACTTTCGCCTCGGGAGGACGGAGGGAAGGCTGGTTCAGACATGTGCAACGAGCGCGTATTTACGACTGCGTCCGTTGCAACCGGAGCGACCGGAACGACCGCTCAGCGCCGCGCGTACACACACCTGCAACCACTACAACAAGCGCAGCGGGTCGTCATCTGTTTCAGCGGCCCCTCTAAAATGGGACGCACTGCTACTCAATGCCGTAACAGAATATAGACAGACAGTTTTCTATAGCCAAAAGCTTTATTATTATTTTTTCTTGATAGGCTTGCAGGCTACAGTGGATGAAAAAAGAAAATAAAAAGATGCAGTACGCCGTCTTGGACGATCACGACTCTAATACACGACATTACCATAGTACAAATATCGCCACACGCCTTTTCTACGATTATAAAAGACAATGTAATCTTAGCAGCGATATAGCAACGTAGAAATATGATTTCGTGATCAGATAGACGTTGCGAGCGTTCAGGATTGCTAACACTAATCACTTTTCTCCGGTAATGAAAACGCGTGAAAATTCGCATCCTTTATACGGTACGCGCCAGTAATACCTTGAACTTGAGCACACGCATGAAATGCGCCAAATAAGAAATCCGGGCGATGTTCGAAGACACAAATGCTTAGAAAGCACCACTGTAGTCGAAGTAAACGAACACGACGGCACGGGCGTTTCTGCTGTCTTGAGAGTGCCGCCACGACATCGCCGCACGAGTAGGTGGATCTTCCCTTCTAGTACGTGCTGGGTTATCATAGCGACACACGACGAAAATTCACAGTCAAGGATAGCGCTTTTACGCGGAACGATGAGCTTCCACCACGCCGACCACGCCAACGATCACCACCGACGCCATGTTCGCAGAGAAGAAGCCGGCCCACGACCGGCATGCAACGCGCGCCACCAGTTCTCCTCGACCTGTGATTGGTCTGCCGCTGCGGTTGTTTCCAACGCAGCGGGGAAAGAAAGGCCGCCAAAATTTTCAAACATACGATAATTTCATTGGTCCTCGCAAGTACAGAAAAGAGTCCGCACGTATTTTATTCCTGCGTGATTAATAGGCGGTTCTGCCTTCTAAAACTGAAGATACTCATTCACTGACACTTCCTAAACGCCATCGCACCAAAAAATAGCTTCCCCAAAAACCGCTTGAGTCCCCCTTTAAGGGCTAGTTTCACCAGGATCATGTCCGCCAGCAAATAACTGTCGACGCAACACTCCGGGCAGCTACCGCCATCTATGAGCGACGGCGGCAACCAGGCAATCGGCTTGCCGGTTGTCTGGCTGCCTCCGTCGCTCATAGATGGCGGCCACCTTTCAGCCTTTCCACTCAGGCTTGCCGACTTGCGACCGGCCATTTCTTTATTCCCACCATAGTACAGCTTCGCTGGTCTTCCTTTTTCACCAGAATGGAAAGGCTGAACGTTTTTCAAGAACCTCTTCAGCTTCCCGTTAAGCTGAGACTGCAGCCAAGGCCACAGGCACGAGAGCATGGGGTCACGGCTGGCACTAGTCACGGCTCTAAAGTGTTCTTCCGCAAAACGAGTGCTCGCACTAAAAGGGCACAGCCTCAAAGCCAGGAGCGCGGCTACCTCGCGCTTGTAGTTTTGGCTGCAGTCTCAGCTTAAAGGGGCCATAAATTAAAGATTGGGCTGGATTCAATAATTTTAGATTGGGACTTCACTAATCGCATATCCTTTAGTGGGCCGAAAGAAAGAGGTGAGGAAGTCCAAAGCCAGGTATTTGGTACGAACATTTGAAAATATAGCGGTCTATTTCGTGCCTCATTTCCTTCGAAAGCTCTCCGCCTTTTTACCATGATACAACCGCGGTTCCCAAAGCACGTTAGCCTACCCCAGCTCACGCACTGGACACGAGAATTGCGTCACTCGGACGCATGCGCGCGTCAACAGTCAATGCGTCAACGAATATTTGAATTCGCATTCGTGGGCAAAAAGCACCTCCTGGCACTTATCGCTTGCGAATAATGACAAGCTTTATGGTATGCTTAAGAAGAACGGTGGGAGCTTGAAATCATCGTACCGGTGCCAAAACATGTCACGACCATGTGATTTATGAATTGGCTTTTGAGTTCAGGATTAAAGCTAAGGAGGAAGATGTTAAAAATCAATTCCATGGCCCCTTTAAAGGGGTCATAAAACGATATCGGGTTGAAATGTTCACGACTTTCAGAGGCCTACACTCTTAATCTGGGGCCACCTAGGGAGCCACCTATAGCCATGACAAATGAGATCCAACTTGTCACGGCAAATTTTGGGGCCGCCTAACATTGCCAGCCCGTTTGCCGTCCCTTTATAGGTGGCCCCCAAATTTGCCGTGACAAGTTGGATCTTGCGGGCCCGTTTTTTAGCTGGCCCGTTTTCTAGCTGGCCCGTTTTCTAGCTGGCCTGTTTTCTAGCTGGCCATCGTTTTCTAGCGGGCCCGTTTTCTAGCGGGCCCGTTTTCTAGCTGGCCCGTTTCCTAGGTGGCCCAGTTTTCTGCTGGCTATAAAAATGTCCCGTCGTGCACTTCCCCGCAGAGTATCTCGGAGGGTCCAGGACTGTGATCCATGAAGAAAGGCAGGCGAATGAGAGGTACAAGAAAATTTCACCGTAAAATCGAAGCTGTGACGTGGTACTGAGCCTGACGTCTTCTTGTAAGAAGTCACGTCGCAACTTCATTTTGAGTCGCAAAATATATTGGAAAATCATTGCCAAGCTAAATTTGTATAATTTAGCGATTGACTTCCCGAGTGCTCTAGGGGAAAGTAAATATACAGGAATTGTTTCAAGGGCAAGGCCGATGAATTCTAAACATTTAAAAGAACAGTGGGACAGCACGTGAACAATCCATTTATTTCTTTAAATTAGATGCACAGCGTAAGATACAGGTGGTGCTTTATTGTATTAAATACCACTTTCAAACAATAATATAGAAAAAATCTGAAAACTTGTGTCACTTGCTGAGACAATGGTGGAAGCATGGCCGTTTCTTTCACTTGACACACTTGGTGAACTAGGACCCGCCACAGTTGCAGGTGCGCTCTCCGAGCTAAGTGTGTTGCTGTCTGCCGGAGCTTCATGCCATAAGACGGGTCTCCGCGGCACGTCCGAAGGCCAGTTGCCTTTGTCGTCAAGGCATGATACTGTCGGGATCAAAGAAAAGAGCGACCAGCCAGTTGGTGTTCTTTCTGTTCTGTGTCCGAGGCGTGCGAGTGTCACGCGCCACCAGCACATCAACTTTTATTTCTTTAGTAGGCTAGCGCTTGGTTCTCGTGGGATCTGGGTCACTACAGATATGCCCCCCTTTGGGAGGATTTAAGTTGGAGTTGTTAAATCCTTCCATTGAAGGCTCTTTTGTGCGTTGACGTGGTTTACGGGTGTGGCTTCAAGGTGTGCAGGCTTGAGGCGGTGTAGAGCAACAGTATCGTCTTTGCCATTGATACGAAGCACAAATGTGTCGGTTCTTCTCTGAACCACAGGGAACGGTCCTTGATAGTGAGGGCGTAGTGGTTTCTTGTGGTGATCTTGTCGTACAAAGACGTGTGTGGCCGTTTTTAAATCTTCGGTAACGTAGGGTGACTTGGTTTGACCTGTCCGAGTTGGGATGGGACGAAGGTTCTCGAAGACTTGCCGCAGTGTTTCAGCGTAATCTTGGGGTCTTGTTGAAGATATTGGCTCGGCCTCAAAGAAGTCTGATGGTAACCTGAGGTGGGTACCATACACGAGCTCTGCGGTGGAGCATCCAAGATCTTCTTTGAGGGCCGTACGTATGCCAAGGAGCACGAGCGGTAGTTGAAGAGCCCACTCGTTTGGGTTGCCATGTGCTGTTAGTGCCGATTTTAGGTGGCGGTGAAAACGCTCGACAAGACCGTTGGACTGCGGATGGTAGGCTGTGGTCCTTAGTCTTGTCGTTCCGAGGATGCGGTTGATCTCTGTGAAGAGTGAGGACTCGAATTGTCGTCCGCGATCCGTGACAATCTCGGAAGGGCATCCGAATCTAGACACCCAGGTCGAGATGAATGCGGCTGCGACAGTGGAGGCAGTGATGTCAGGTATGGGTGTTGCCTCTGGCCATCTTGTAAATCTGTCTATGCAGGTGAGGAGGTATCGGTGTCCCTGTGACGATGGAAGAGGCCCGACCAGGTCCAGATGCACTTTGTTAAAACGCGTATCTGGTTGGAGAAAGGTCCTGGCCGGGGGCACAGGGTTCCGATGTACCTTGGCCTGTTGACAGGGGATGCAGGAGCGTGCCCAGTCCCGGACGTCTGCCTTAATGCGGGGCCATACGTATCTGCTCGTCATGAGCTTCTGCGTTGCCCGAACGCCCGGGTGTGATAGACTGTGAGTGGCGTCGAAGAGTTTTCGACGTAGAGGAGCAGGAATAAAAGGCCGTGGCTTTCCAGTTTTCATGTCGCACGTGACGATTATGTTTCCTGTAAAGGTGACGTCCTGCAGCTGCAAAGATGATGACGCACGTGACGTTTTTAGTTCCTCGTCGTTGACCTGTAGACGGGCAAGTTCTGCAGGGTTTTCAGGACTTAGCCGCGAACTGATCCCCGTCAAAATAGCCGTGTACAACGTC
>JAZHYW010063802.1:0-14999 GCA_037355805.1 Ixodes ricinus | reverse complement strand
CTTCGTTCGGTTACATGTACTCATCAGCAGAAACTTCTTTAGGTCTGACTCGATCTCAAATAACACTAATAGTTAATATACTCAAATTTCAATTTTCACCTCAGTAAAAAAAAAATTGACTCTAATTTACGCTTTCCTGTTATTTAATTGTCACTAACTCTCTAGATACAAGCTTACTCGTTACTGATTTATACAAAAATAACTTAAATTCTAATTTTATGACTCAACTAGTAATATCGTTGTAGTTGTAAGAATGGCGAAATACACAGCTAACAATACAGAGAGTGCACAAATGTGAGCTAAAGACGGAAACAATTAACTTTATTTAAGATACAACAAGATAAACGCTCTCGTTTAAATAGTTTAGGGAGCAAGTCAATTGAATTTTTGCTTAGCCCTCCAGTTATAACACTCGATTTTTTCAGACTATTATAACGCCTAAATTTGCGCACAAACTGGTTTTAGGAAATTCAAAACTTTTCTTGATAAGTTAATATAAATTCTAATTAAAGCACCCTGCAATTGACGAAGTCAAAGGCGTAACTTGAAACGAAGTAAAATAAACAATATCAAATATAATTAACAATTTCATCTAGGAAATCAAAGTTTGATCATCATTCAAGCAGTCCTTTTTTGTGATATCCCTATTGAAAATTCCATCAAGATACGTAATTTGGGACACTGACTTTGCCAGTCCAGCGGCCCTGGTGGAACGTGCCCCTGATGGTCCGTCAGATGACGTCTCAGCCTGCCAGTCAGCAGCCCTGGAGGAACGTGCCCTGATGGTCCATCAGAATGACGATCTGACTGCCAGTCAGCAGCCCTGGTGGAACGTGCTGATGGTCCATCAGATGACGTCTGACTGCCAGTCAGCAGCCCATGGTGGAACGTGTCCTGATGGTCCATCCAGATGACGTCTGACTGCCAGTCCCAGCCCAGACCCTGGCAGAACGTGCTCCGATGGTCCATCAGATGACGTCCCGACTGCCAGTCTAGCAACCCTGGTGGAACGTGCCCTGATGGTCATCAGATGACGTCTGACCTGCCAGTTAGCAGCCCTGGTAGGAACGTGCCTGATGTCTATCAGATGACGTCTGACGTCTAGTCAGCAGCCCTGGAAGAACGTGCCTGATGGTCTGCCATACCGCGATGACGTCTGACTGCCAGTTAACGCAGCCTGGTGGAAGGTCCACTGATGGTCCATCAGATGACATCTGACTGCCAGTCAGCAAGCCCTGGTGGAACGTGCCCTACAGTGGTCCATCAGATGACGTCTGACTGCCAGTCAGCAGCGCCACAGTGGAACGTGCCTGATGGTCCATCAGATGACGTCTGACTGCCACTGATGGAATGTCCCAAATTACGCATGTGGTGGTCTTTGATGGAATGTACCTTCCAAATTTGCGTTTTCAGGTAAAAGGGATAAGCCCGCAATGTCAGGTACCGGCCGATTGAGAAAAATGCCGGTTCCGCTGAACCCGGGAATTGGGGCGCAGTTCATTATCCACCTGGAACCGCGCATTTCCCAGCGTTTTAGACTCAGGCGGTGCACCGCCGGAATTCCCGCTGCGCTCACCACTGGACTCTACAAAAGAATTTGGTGCTAAGCCCGTAGCCGTTACAGCCGAGAGATCGTCGCGATCCCAGACGACGGACTGGGTCTGCACAATTGCGACCATCTCTCGATTGACAACGGCTGAGGGCATAAGCGCGAAAGTATTTTGTAGAGGTCGAGTGGTGAGCGCAGTTATCTGCGAAGGCAGCACACTGGTCGTCCAGGCGTCGATCATCAAACACACGGTGCACGGAACACACACACAGCACGCACTAAGCACGAGTATTCCAGTCTTGGCTGCCTCGGCAAGTTCCGGCAGGGCAAGCGGTATCCGGGATTGTCCAAGTATTGTCACCAAGCACAACAGCGCATCCAGATGCCCCGAGCCAAACTACCGAAGTGGGTCGGCACTGCCTCTGCACTAGTATCAAAGATTCAAAGCCGAGGTCAGATGGGTATCCATCACAGGGCAGCGATAGGCGCGTCAGTATCCGTGCGCCCGCAGCGCGAGGCGTCGCCGCCGGGCGAGCGCCGGCCGGCAGACCGACGGGAGCGCAGAAGAACCTAAACTCTCAGCGGCCGCTGCCGCCACCGCAACAGACGACAACGCAAGGCCCGCGTCGTCACCAGGCACGGAGCACGGAACACACGCACAGCACGCACAAGCACAGTATCCAGTGCCCAGTGCATCGGGAAGTTCCAGCGGGCCAGCGGTATCCGAGTTGTCCAAGCATTGTCACCAAGCACACCAGCGCCAAGCGCGTCCAGATAGCCGAGCCGAAGTGCCATGGGTCGGCGGCTTCACACTATATAAAGATTCAAACCGAGGTCAGCAGGGTATCCACCCAGGGCAACGATGGACGCGTCAGTATCCGTGCGCCCGCAGCGCTGGAATTTCACGCCGTTTCCAGACGACGCCGACCGACAGCCCGACGAGAGCGAAGAAAAACCGCGAACTCCACGACAGACAAAGACAGGCGCGCTGCAGAGAACGCCCGCTCGCAGCGCTCCGCGTAGCGGATGCGCCTGTCCCCAACACGTGACCTGCGAGAGACCGCGAAGGATTCCCCGCCGACCCCCCCGAGCCCCCCCCCCCCCCCCTAAACCCTCCCAGCCCTCCTCCGACCACGATGTGCCTCAAACCTCCCAGCCCTCCTCCAATCACGCATGTGCGCGCCCGCTGGCTGGGAGCAGACTCTACTGGAACAAGGGGAGCGGATCGGATTCACCCATTACCGTGCGATTCCAGTGCGTTGCGTCTCACTGGATCCGGCTGGTTGCACACAGAATCGCGCGGATCGGAACTGTCCACAAGTTTAAAACCGCGCGGATCCGTACTGGAACCGCTCCGATCAGACATTTTTGTGCGGGGACTTTCGTTTTACAAACGGGCCCACATGCACCCAAGGCATGTTTCAGAAAAACGCCCTCGATGTCTGAACCTTTCGGGACGACTGTATACACTTTAATTCACAAAACGTATGCGAATCCGTTGAAGCTGAGACAGCAAGCATGCATGCTACGACAGACAGCCCTGGCTTCCAGACGAAAGCGAGCAGCAGACATATCTGAACTACGCTCGCGGATGATTTTTGTCTGCGCTCTTCATGAAACAATAATAATGAGCTGCGACACAGCGGTAAGGCAAATAGCCCACACCAGATAGAAAGGTATAAACTTTCCTAGCCTAAACCTCTCGGACCGTGTCAAGAGCATTTCAGTATTGCAGCGCGAGGTTCCGACAATGAGTGCATCGCTCTAAAGAATGCTTCGGCTGCATATGCAGTTAAGCTTTCGTCATTTTATGCAAAGTACTCCCGTACATCGTCGCTGTACTTAAGTTCTACTCACCTGCCATGTAGAGTATTTTCGCGTCGTAGAACCCTCCTTTTTTCGCGCGTCTCCGGCCCAGAGACCTGGTACACCTTGTCGTCTTCAACTACACGCGCTAAAGTTCCTTACATAGTCGGAACTCACGACAGACTGGGTCTTGTCGAGGAGAAATTCTGGTAGAAACATAAGACATTGTAGAGCCCGGGCTGGATCGACTGGGTGGCACAAGCGCGCAAACAAAACGAGTTGAGCGATCGTTCATGGAAGCTCGGCGAAGCTTCTATGGGCGAAGCGAAAGTGGCGAAAGTAGAAAGTGGCGCGTTTGGCGTGCTCGGAGATGTTCGGCGTTTCGGCGGGCTGCTCATCAGGGTTGTCGGGTTCCCTGCTTGCCATCATCTCTCAACATCAGCGGTTTTGCTGGGCTCACGTCCCGCGATCCAGTGAACTCGTGCGCAAGATTATTTTTCGTGTTACATGAGATTTGACGAACCGGTGGTATTCGAACGAACTTTACGTCCTGGCTGACCGTACGTCTGTCTTCACGTCAAAATCTTTTTGACGTTACCTGATCAGAGACTATCGATGTTGCAGATCAGAATCGCCACCAAGAAATCTTGACGGCATTTCGCGGCGGCCGACTGCACCAGGGAAACCATCAGAAAGCCGACAAGCGGAGTCTGAGCTTTGGAGTTTGACTGTCGGTCGAAGTAGCTTTGCTTGGCCAATGGCGTGCTTGACGTACAATCAGGCACGGACATGGTGTCCACTAGAAAACATCGACTGACACACAGCGTTACATTGATGGATTTTTTTCCTTCAGGAGTATGCTACCTTATTTTATATTTCAGATCAAGATAAAATATATTTGGAAGTGAACGGTTCTACTTCCTGCGAAACTTCGCGCAAGCATTATCCCAAGTAAACTACACATGTAGTGCATACTACTATAACGACCTTGTAGCAAAATGCACATACAACTGTACTTCAAATGCTTCTTTATTAACCTTTGTGGGTAACCTGGAGGCACAAAGCGTTCCATCAGCCATTCCGCATGGGAAATTATCCCTGGTCACCTCCATCGCAAGGTGGCCAATTGCAATGGGCCAAGGAAGCTGCGCTGGTCCTTAAATAAAAGGCCGGCGAACAAGGATACGCGGGTGTGTTTTGGTTCGCGGCGTGCGGCGATGGCAGCAATAAATTATTACGCGTTGTTGAACCAGTACGGGTCGTCATTCCCCAACGGCAAGTAGCAACAATGAAAATCCAACAACTTCTAGACTCTCATTGGGTGCATTGGCGCTATCGGGTGTAATGATAAAATGATGAAAGGCGTCATACACACACCAATGCACCCGACAGTTCATGTGCGCGCGGGAGAAAAAAAAACAGACAAATTGGCTTTCGCTCGCTGTACTCAATTCATTCAATTCTATTTCAGAGCAAGGCGGGTGATAACACTACATGGTCGAGGCCCCGGGGCCCTCGTTACTGCTGCAGAAACAGCGCCGTCCGTGGCAAAAAAAAAAAAAAGAAGTAGATCTAGGCTTTTCTATTTTTAAACGGCAATTGAACTCGCGCTATTCTGATTTGTAACGAGAAGATATGAATAATAACTAATAAATCACCAGAAATCTATGAGTTTAAATTATATACAAATAGAAAAATTGACGCCACATTACTCTCCGCTCCTGATTTTTCTTCTTTTCTAGCGCCGTGGCCGTTGGTAATCGGCCGTTTCCGGCTCAAAACATCGCACTGTGCCCTGGCGTTAGAATACTTCACAAATTCGCTGGCTAAATTGTGCGCATGGTTGTCTTACTAACTGTTCCCGAAGTGCTCGCTATTTTAGTGGACCAAAATGTTGATGCGGTGGGAGTTCATCCGAAGATGGTTGGCTTCGGAGAATGCGACACTTGGCTAGCAGACAACCGCCCGTTCCTCCGGGCCTCACGTCTCGCATTGGGCGTTTTGACACAAACGATCCCATGACGTCGGGTCACATGCCTCGCTCCGACGCTCTTATTGGGTGGCGGGGCCCTAACCTCCACAGCTCGCCAAGTTATCGAAAGACAGAGTATAGTGGATTTACTTTGTGGAAGTGCTCGCTCAAGCCGAAGACTCGCTTGTCGGTGTGGCCCCGTCGGATATTGGCAGAAGACCTTTCGATTGCGCGACGGGGCGGAAAGTGAAACACAAGGTGATCCTTCACCGCTCTACAGTTGCAGCACGTCGCTTAGGTGGAACACCACCGCCGCGGCTTTCGACTTGTCACGCCGCGCGAACCGTGACACAAAATGAAGGGCGGGGACCATTGCCGTCGACTTAAAATGATACGCCAGATTGGCACCGCGAGGCACACTTTTAAATTTGAGATATCCACCGACATTTTTGGTTTGATTGCGGGTAAGAGTCTGGTTCTAAGGTATTTTGGAATGACAGTGCAGCACTTTATTGATATACAAAGAAATAATTCCAGCGAAAATATTTTTTTCTTCTTCTGTTTAGGTAAATATACTAAGCATCGCAGAAAGCTCAAACCCCGTGGGAATGTGACGCTAGTGGTTGTGAAAGAATGCCAAAGTTTGAGGACATGACATTACGTGGGTCAAAAGATAATTGAGAAAGAGGAAATTACTTCATGAGCCGGTGTATACCTAAGCCTAATATCGTCGAAACAAGAACCGTCATTGTGTATGCTTGTGGGATTTATTTCGGTAAAAAAACAGCTATAAGCAAGAAAGAGTATATTGTTTTCTTTCTTGCTGACAACGTTTTTCACTAAGATTGGTGCTGCAGGCATGCCGCATTGTAAATTTTCGGTTTGATCAATACTATTAGTTTAGGTGGACGTTGGCTCAGAGAGAAATTTTGTTTTTCTCAATTAGGTTTTGATTCAAAAAACGGCATGTTCTCAAACTTTCGCATTCTAACCCCCATCATCTCTATCTAAGTTCAAGTTGGTTTTAGTAGATTTCTTTGATGATTCCGCTTTCTGTGATGCATAGTTTATTTACACGCGGCTAAAAAAACTCGGTTTACTTTTCCCGGGAACATCATGTGTATGTATTAGTCAAAATTAATGCTTCACCGCACAATCTTCATTAAATGAATCAGCCCGCCAGCGACTTGCAGTCGCTAACAGCGCAAGTGACTCATGGGTGAGGCTTATCACATTCGTGCTTCTTGATCGTGATTTATTCTTCGACGTTCTGATCATCTAATGATCTGACCTCGTTAGCTGAGCAGCGTTATAATAAGGGGTCCGGAACATGCAACGCCTTGCTTTTTTTTCGGAAGTCAATTGTGACTATATTGCGCTAGCGCGTGCGAACACGTGCGAGCAGGGTTGAGCGAACAAGACATTTTTGAAGTGCGCCACCTACATTGATGTAGCTTTGAGATGGCATGAAGAGAGCCCGCGAAATAAAATAAGACACATTCTGCGTGCATTACTGAGAGCGGCGGTAACTCGAGAGCGTGACTGCCGAAAACACTTTGAATGCTTGAGCACTACTAGAAAAAGGATAGCGTCTTTCAAATTTTTGTGTTTCGCTCTCACAGTTTGTGAAAACGTTACAGTCGCTGACGGCTTGAAATACATTCATCACGGTTGATTATGATTTTATTAGCGTTGTTATTGACTAATACCATGGTATCTTGGCTGCGAGTGATAAGGAAATGCGTGCAACTCGCGGTTACATCTTGCATTTTTTGAGCGAGTATTCACCATATCGCATTCCAGCGACGCTGAATGAAAACTTTAAAGGTCTGTCTACATAAATCTAGGTTAAAACTTGAGCGGAAAATTTCGTCTAGCCGAATCTCGTAAGTTGGGTTAAAACGCAAGTAACACTCTATATTGGGCGGCTTCACAATACGTATTTTCACTTCCGCTGTGCAGTGAAATTGGCCATGTTGATGGCAATTACCAGCCGCTGTCCCCATAGGCTTGTATGCAGACGATTAGGTATTTTCAAGGTTCTAAACATTCGAGCTGGTCAAAGTTACACATCATTCGAAATAAAGACGACGCACTTAAAGCGGACAAAGGACACACACAGAAGCGTCTGCTTCTCCCTTGTCCTTTTTTTCGTCCGCCGTTTTGGGTTAGAATCATGTGTAGTTATTTCTGTTGATTTTAGTGTTGGTAAAAACACAAGCTTGGTGAGCGTCTTCGTCGACGAATGAGCTCAATAAGTATGACTTGGGACGTATCTGGTTTGCATAAATATGGGCTTATTTCACTTTATTTTCTCCGGAGTCTCCCCAGCGGCATATATTGGCCTCTTAATAGCCGATGACAAATGCACTTCTGGATCACCGACTCGTCATGAACTCCGAATAAAAGCAGGTAAGTATAAACGTCGAGCAGCAATCGATGCTCTTTTGCATCGCCGACTACCCCGGCAGGCGCAGTCATTCACGACGTAAGAAATATCGATATGGCTGGAAAACGACGACTGCGTGCAAGGAAGCGTACCTGTATAGATTCGGCGAGAGTTCGATCGGAAAGTACGTCCCATGAGAACGCCCAATACATGCGTGCTAGATTTTCTACCTTTTCTGAGGAGTCCGTGAGCCGTCGTTTATATTCATAGTGTTTTAAGGATGCACAAACTACCAGTGTCTCTTCAAATTGGCACTCTTCAAAATGCGTTCCATCTTCGAAAAGCTTGCAATAACCAATTATATTTTATTACCTAAACATGTGATCTTCAACATGCCACATTGGTTTTAAAAATACAATAAAGATTCATGAAGTCAACCTGTGGAGAGGTCGCCGGTGTTTATTATTTCTAGATTTTCGAGTTCGATAAGCCGTTATGGTATTTCCTTATTCAGATTTGTGAATACTGTATTTAATATATACTTATAACATTGTTAACCTCATTATCACCCAGATAATAGCCGTGATACTCTTAAGAACTAAAAAATATCTTGAGTTTACGACCCAAAATAGAAAAATGTATGTGTCCACCGGAGCGAGGAATAGATAATTAATTTAAATCTTGTTTTTCTTTTTGCTTATTTACATACTTTTTTTAAATAAGAATCAGCGGAACTTGGAAAAGTATGTGGTATTCTACTTGTCATATCTGCTTTATTTTGGGACGTAATGACGACTTTTTTCTCGTGAGTTAGGGATGAATTTCACAAAGTAAACTATATGTCTTATTGTGTTGTGGAGATAACAAAAAGCAGTCACAGAGAGTTTTGTAATAATTTCTTAATGTTCGCGAGAAATATTTATACGTCTCTGTTAAACCAGATAAGCTAGGTACTGTAACTGTCTTTTTTTTTTCTTTTTCGGGGCATGTACGGCGTTTGATATATATTTCTCGCGGAAGCCGGGTCACGTCCTACCACTCACACATATTGACGTAAAGGTTAGATTGTCGGCGGTGTCATTTAAACGCCGGAGGAATAATGCAGGCGACCGGAACAGAGCTTTGATTAGAGTCAACTTCCTCCTTTTATTAATTTCTCTAGCTACCAAGCCACGAGCTCTGGCAGAGGGTGGCGCTTGTGATAGACTGCATTGCGAGCCTAGCACATCTGTGTCACTATAGAATCCTCCCCCCCCCACCTTGTTGCGAGAAGCAAACGTTGCGGTTCTGCTCCACGTAACTATCTTTTTGGAACCAGGTTGATGGTGGGTATTGGTAAATTGAGCAGTTGTCCTGGGACAGTTCGAGCGAGAAACTACAGGATTTGTCACAGAGGAAGTTGAATAGGCATGTTCCACGCGGTCCGGCGTGACCACATTGTGACGCCCGTTGATGTTGACCAGGATGTTTTTTTCGGTTCGAGAAAGAACTTTATACTCTCCGTCTTGGGGGCGTGAGGGGTGCTTGTACAGAATCTCTTCGCACGTATACGTGTGTGCACGTTTGGAGGTCGTCACTAAAAAAGAACCTGCCGTGAAGTCTGCCGTAAAGTCTTTCTGGGTGGCACTGGTCGCAGGGAGGAAAAATAATTTCTCACGTCTTGAAGTCAAGACAGGATGTCAGGATCTTCAAATGGTATATGTGCGGGACATTCTTTATGTAACCGAGGCGTAGTGCCATAGACCAGCTCGGCTGAGGTGCAGGCGATGTCTGTTTTGAAGGTAGAACGGATTGCAGGAGGACAAAAGGAAGGTGGCTAACTCAATGAGAACGATCTTCTTTCGTCATCAGT
The DNA here is from genome assembly GCA_037355805.1 of Ixodes ricinus. NCBI lineage: Eukaryota > Metazoa > Arthropoda > Arachnida > Ixodida > Ixodidae > Ixodes > Ixodes ricinus. The sequence continues at coordinate 5,431 of JAZHYW010063802.1, read as the reverse complement.
GCTGCCTTAAGTTGGCGATGCAGCCGTTCAACCATACACTTGGCTGAAGGGTGACATGCCGTGGTGTGTACTTGACGTACACCCAAGGTCTGGGTGAGGGCCGTGAAAATTTTACATTGAAACTGTCGGCCATGGTCGGTCGTGATGGTGGATGGACAGCCAAACCGCGCGATCCACGTAGATAGGAAGACGTGGGTGTCTGTCTCCTCTGTTATGTCGGTGAGTGGAACAGTTTCCGGCCATCGCGTGAACCTGTCCACACATGTCAAAAACATATCGAAAACCGTTTGACGATGGTAGAGGTCCCACAGTATCAATATGGACGTAATAAAATCATGCATTTTGGGGTCGAGATACATGCAGAGGTGTTTTCGTGTTTCGAAGTACTTTTGAACATTGACATTTGCTGAATGTCTTGGTCCATCGACAGACGTCAGCGTTAATCCGGAGCGAGATGAATCATGCCGTAACAAGGCGTTGCTTTTGACGAATGCCCGGATGACTAAGATTATGAATTGAGTGCAAGGTAGCTTGTCAAAACCGTTGGGGTATGTATGGCCTCAGATGTACCGGCTGCCATTTAGCAGACAAGCTCGCAGTTGAGCTAGTGACGGTGTAACGGGCTGCTGAGATTTAAAGGAGCACTCGTAGCTTTTGCAGCTCGGAGTCTTCCTGTTGTGCTGAGTCCAGTTTCAAAACGCTGACCACAGGAGGTGATAAAACACTATCAATAAGTGAGAATGCGTATTCTGGCGTGCTGTCCGTTGCGGCAACATACTGTAGATCTGTGGTATACTCGGAGATGTACGAGAGGTGACGGATTTCTCTGGCAAAGTAGGAACTGTTAGCACGTGGAAAGCAAGACCTTCCAAGAAGTACTGGAAGTGCCGAACGGTCGCATAAATTGTGAACAGCTCGCGTCCAAACGTGCTGTAGAGTGTCTCCGCAGGTTTAAGCTTCTGTGAGAAAAATCAGAGCGGATTGAACCTATTTTCGACGTACTGCTGTAATGCATCGCCGACCGCAACATCAAACGCGTCTACCATGACACGCGTCGGGGCAATCGGCATAGGATGCACGAGAAGTGTGGCATCCGCAAGGGCTTGCTTGGTCGTGGTGAAAGCCTCCACTGCGGTTTCGGTCCATGATACTCGTGCCGAAAACTTGCTCGGAGCTCGTATGAAGTCTGTGATAGGCTGAATCATCTGTGCGCAATATAGGATGAAACACTGATGAAAATTAATGAGGGCCAGAAATTCCCGCAGCTTACGTAAATATGTGGGTTGTGGGAAGTCGCGTATGGCTCCCACTTTATGTTGGAAAGCTTCTATGCCATCGGGAATGATACGGTGCCTCTAGAAATCACAAGACCGTAGAACCAGAGGTACACTTCGCCACATTGAATGTAAATCCGTAATCGCGAACGGGCGTTCGAAGAGCAGGCTCATATGTGTTGTGTGCTCCTCGTGGAATTCGCTCGCTATAAATCAAGTCATCCACACTGGCAAATACAAAAGGCAGTCCATGAAGAACTTTGTGGTTGAATTCTGAAAGGGTTGCGTGGCCTTTTTTAATCCGAAATGCACGCGAGCGTACTCGAAGAGGCCAAATGGAGTTGTAATGGCCGTCTTTGGAATATCTGCAGGCTCGATTGGGATGTGGTAATACACCTCCACCATGTCGACGTTGCTGATTATAGAGGTTCCCGCCAGGTGTACGGCGAAGTCGTGTATGTGAGGTAGTGTGTAGTGATCCGGTTGGGTATAGGTGTTTAGCACCCTGTAATCACCGCATGGCCTCCAGTCCCCTAGGTCTTTCTTATGAACCATGTGGAGTGGTGATGGCCATGAGCAGTATGATGGTCGAATTAGGACTAGATATAGCATATGCTCGAACGCTGGCCGTGCTACTTGCAGGCGTTCGCCAGACAGACGATGAGGGCGAGCAAAAACGGGAGGGCCGGAGGTGACGATGTCGTGTGCCACGGCATCCGGTGGCGGCTCTGACATGTTGGACAACTTTGGGATTTCTGTGAATTTTTTAAGAATGTCTGAGTATCTCGAAGGAGGCAGGATGTTCCGGATGAAAAGGGGAGGTAGAGTTGTAGACACGCCGCTGACAGCGAGATGAGTCTTACTGTCAATAAGGTGTCGATGATGCATGCTGACGTCCAGATCGAAGTGTGAAAGTAGATCTCAGCCTATTTCATGTCGGTCATGACTCATGACCTAAGTCATGAGTCATGTCGACAATGATAAAAATCCATCGAAAGGTCTTACGAAGCCCTAAGTCCAGGGTCAGAGATCGTCTGCCATATGCTGTAATATTTGATACGTTTGCCACGAGGAGATGCAAACTGGGCAATGGACGTCGCCTCCCGTCATGTGTAGGTGGAAAGACGCTCATTTCCGCTCCTGTGTTGACCAGAAAATGGTTGCTCGTTATTCGGTCTGTGATGAAAAACAGATGGCTTGTTGTTGGGCCGACGTCACTTGCCGCCTCTATTCACGGGCCGGAGAGTTTTCCTGTCAATCATACGGCTGTTAGCACTTAGGTGATTCGCTGCTGAATTCCTGGTGGTACTAGCAGGCAACGCCTGTCTTTCGTTATGAGGGACTGCGACGTCGAGAGGAACTACTTCGCTGATGTCGTCGCGAGTCGTATCTCGATCTGTTGAGTGCTGCGACGGATGCTGTGATCGCGTCAATGCGGACTTCAAGGGATCGCATGGCGGAACACTGATGAGCGTTATTCGTGACGCTAGACAGGGCAGGCGCAGCATACTCCGCGACGCGGTCAGCCATCCCGGTGTGGCGATCTAGTGTAAGATCGGCAGCTGATGCAAGCGTCATGCGAATGCCTTGTAGCAAGCGCTGGAGAAACAATTCCCGCAGAATCGGATTGTTCGCGTCCGAAGCTTGCTTACCCAATAGCTGGCGCATGCGATGAAGTAGCTGACAGGGTCGACGGTCGCCCAGTTTATCTGTGTTCAGGGGCTGCTGTAGCCTTGAAGCCTCTGACTCCGTCTTTCTAGCGAGGATCGTCCGCCCGATGTGGTCATAGGCGTCGTCGGGAGGAGACGCAAGTACGTCATCCAGCTCATCAGCCACCTCTGGGAGAAGAGCGGAAACCACATGGTAGTAGCGGGCAGTCTGAGTTATGATCCGCCGTAGGTTGAATTCTGCTTCCACTTGGAAAAACCAGGGATGGGGGTTTTCCGCCCAGAAGGCTGGAAGACGGAGGTGGATGCTGGAGAAAGCTCCTCCGTTTTTGAAAGAGGTGCCATCAGCACTCTGGTTTATGTTGGTCCGACGTCCGGGTCACCAGTTACTCGGCTGTGTACTTCAAACGCTGGAGGAATCATGCAGGCGTTCGGACCAGAGCTTCGGCTAGAGTAAACTCTTTTCCTTTTCTTTTTTCTTTTTTCTGGCTTCTGCTGGCGCTCGTGATAGCCAGCATTGCGAGCCTGGCACATCCGTGTCACTATAAGATAATTTTCATTGAAACTATGCGCAAAATAAGACTACTATGCTTAAAAAACAGCGTGAAAAGACAGAGACAAAAATAGAAAAAGCAGACAGGACAGACGCTGACTGGCAACGAAATGTGTGTTGAAAATTCCACGCGCACGCAGTGTACCGCGAATTCACGTGTTCATCTAATTGCATATCTGTGTTTCTAATCATATCGTTCACCAACCAATTAGGCAAACAATCCACTCGTTATAAGATTAGTAGTAATATTATTATTATTTTAAAGTGCGCAATACACTTCGGTGTTTTCAACAGTGACGCAAACACGGACAACATTGGAGACGCAAACTAACTGTCAACCATTCGTTCGAAGCTATATCTCCAAGCAGCCAAGCTCTCGGCGGAAGCGAGATCCTTGGTCCAAAGGTGGGTCTGCTGTCACGCGCACACGGTGCCGTTCTACTGCCACCTTCCGCGAGCGGCACGACGTGCCATCATCAACGAGTTCTCCGGCGCAGGTCGCGTTCGCATCATAATGGTGATAGCCGGCAGGAAATGGGAGGACGGCAGCGTCGTAGATTGAAATTATGGTGCTACGGGGAAGGGCGAAAATCGCTTTCCGGGTGCTAGAGCACCTGGTTCGCGGAAATCGCTCCACCCTGGAGACGCGGGGCGACCGCCTCTACAGCGCGTGTACCACTGCGCGCATGCGGGAAATAATTCCAAATGGAAGGGGTTTACTTCGGGCCGATGAGGGAGGTCACGTCAGCCAGCCAACCAGTGCGTACACCGCACGAAGTACTGTTACAATTTGGGCGAGTTGAGTATGGATTGAGAAACTAAAATCGCGCAAAGAGGGACGAACGACTATACTTATGTCCGACTGCAGTCAAGGCCACCACGCAATGAGATCAATCAAGCGGCAACACAAGTGCATCGGCATGGTACTCGTCGTTCTCTGGAGTATGCTATATAACTGGCTAAACAAATCACTCCCCCGAAAAGAGCGTCGGATCAGGCGCGTTCACTTTATCTGCTTGGTTTAGCCCAGGGGCCTCCAAACCCCGGCCCGCGGGTCACATCCGGGCGCGGTTGCGTTCTGGCCGGCCCGCATGGCCACGATCTTTCCAACGAGACCAAGCCCGCGGCCCTTTCTTACAAGCGCACAAAATAAGCTCACGTAATATAGAAAAAAGAAAAGAAAACGACGCCGCGACGAGCACCAAAAGGGAAGACGAATATATTAGAAATAATGAGAGAAAACTGCATCAAAACGTGGCATATCTCACAATACCACTATTTATTGTACGTTGTCATCACCAGAATATCTGAGTAACTGTGATAAAACACGTTCTCGAATTCGCGCGTATATCGTGCTTAGTGTATTTTCCTCCGAACACACGCACATTGTCATCATCGGATCTACCATTCTCATTATTCTTCTGCCCTGTGTAAACGAGTGTAGGCCGAAGTTCCTGCGCTTTTATTTATGCCTGGTGACTTCTGAGGGTTGCAACAATTATGTGGCTTTTTACATTTCAAGAAAGAGTTTACGCTTTCATCCATCTTTCATTGTGTTTCTAATTTTTGTTGTAGCATATGTTTCTGAAGCGCATTGATTATGTAGGCTTATTTGTTTAATATATCCTCATTTGTATTGTCTTAACAATTTGCGGTCCTCAAGATTGCGTCAGGTCCCCAATCCGGCACCTTCGCCAAGACGTTTGGAGACCCCTGGTAGCCGATACGAGTCAACGCACAAAGACGACGAGCGCGATGACGATGCACCTTTGGCGAAGCTCGATGGACTCCATCGCATCTGGAGCGTTGGCGGCGGTAGGACTTAATATGAAACGAAGTCAGAGGTGGGCACGGAACAAAATACGACGAGGGAAATTTGCTGGGCGCATTTTATTTCGCAGTGCTAGAAAAGTTAAAGAACTACCGCTGTAAAGTTT
>JAZHYW010063800.1:0-78465 GCA_037355805.1 Ixodes ricinus | reverse complement strand
GTCGTGATTGATTTTGATTTGTATTGTGAACACCACAAAAATCAAAAAGCGCAAAGGACAAGAACAGGTGGTAAAACAAGACAGGACAATCGCAACACCAAGCTGACGTTAATAGTGAAAGAGTTAAATTATTGAGTGATGTAATAATTAAATACACAAAAAGAGGTAATATTTATGTTAGTCAAGTTGCGAAAAAGAAGTTTTCGGAAATTTATATAAATTAAATAAAACACTTTAAGTTTTAAGAAACTTAAAAATTATCCCAGAACTTTCTTTATGAAAGGAAGTGGAGGTAGTTCATTTCTTTGTCAGACAGCCCTATAGACGGTGCACTAATACACGTATCCCCTTTAGTTTTGATGGTTAGAGCCTCATAAATATTTCTGGTGCTCCGGTTATCATATCGCTTGAGGAATTTTGTCTGGCTAAACACTGAAGTGCATTCGCTGTCTCACCTTTGCAGCTAGGTGTCCAGCCGGTGTTGACTTGAGTGAAAGGGTGCACTCTCCCAGTCTGACGTTAACACACCTGCCAGTTTGGCCCGCATAGACTCTCGCACTGAGAAATAAAATCCCAAATATGACAACTACGTTGCACTTAACATAATTGTTGGCATGTTGCACCTTGCATTGATCAGTAGACTTTTTCTGGGAATTAATTTAGAGCAAAGCTACATAAACTTTTCTGGCAGACAGCACCACTGGATGTCAAACATGGTGGCTACCCTTTTCAAGTTGAGATATTTTTTGTGGATATAATATGCTATATAACAGCTGGGCGGCATTTACTGTCAATTATTTTTCGTCTTTCTTTGGTAAGCATCAAGGTACTTACGAAATTATACACGATTGAAATCGGGTATCCAGACTCCACTTTTGCTCCAAAGCTTCTCCCTGCTGTGCGGTCGCAGGATTTCAAGGGGCTCAGCCTAGACGGCTTTAACTATTCTTTTCTTGATCAACTTCGATTGGGCCAAGTCGTATTGTTGAAGTATTTTCTTTATCTTGACTGTAGATCCAACAGGTATGGTCTTTGTCGAAGTAAAATTTTAAATCTAAAAATGGTCCCGGAAGGTCTGTGTGTACGTCGTGCGTGAACTTTGCACCTTGAAAACAAATTAAACGATTTAATAGATGATATACATAAAGAACTAGGCGTATTTTGGTTTAGTAATCAATTGAAATACGACATAATTACAAAATTATTTTTAAGATATCACAAAATATATATTTTTAAAGAAAGAACATTGTGACCAAACAGGAAATATTCTGAACTATTAGTAAAGACAAAGTATGTATTATGTGCCAAAACTTGTGAACCAACGACCGGAAGAGGGTATCGAAAGCAAACATCGGCATGCAATACAAATATAGCAAGAATATGAATCAATGAACAGAGGAAGTAGAAGAAGGGTTAATAAAAACCCAGCAAACCTTGGCCGTCCGTCGGACGTCCAACAGATATCCGTACCGGATATAATGAACGTCCGTGCCGTGATCGTCGGACGGACGTTTTAAGGTAACCAGTTCGTACATCCGTCGGACGTCCGAAGTAGGATCCCTCAGCGGACCTAGTTCGGACGTAATTTGGATATTTGGATTCGGGCATACATTCCTTCTGTGCACATCTGGGTGATAGAAACTCACCAAGGAATGACCATAAGTCAGTCTATACTGCCAGGATAATTTTATTCTGATCATCAACAGTTCTGGCAACACCTTCTTCAACAGTGCTTTAGAGGTTGTGCAAGAACACACCGAAATATATGTATACCCAGACAACACACAGACATCCAGCGGGATCCTGCGGATGTCCCATCTGGGACGTTCAGGACATCAAGTGGATGTCCTAACGAAGTTCAGAAAACATCCGAAGTGAAACACGAAAGGGTGATCCAAAAATGGATGTTTTCTGGACCATTATAGGACATCATAAGGGCATTCTGTATTTTTATGCTCGACTACCTTCGTATGCGCCAGCTGCTATTCGCGTCTCCAACTCGACGCTCGCCCTCCCGCGGCGGAAACGGGAAGCGATGTGGTAAGGGTCCCCCAATTCTCCTGCTCAATGGCCACGGCAGAACTGCTCACGATCATGACTCGCGAAATATCATTTCCGAATGCAAACAACACTATTCACTGTCCCAACGTAGTGCTGCAGCCGGTATGGGTTTGTACCTTACTTGAGAGTTTTAGTATTGCGCATAGAAGCAAACGAAAGCGCTCTGCGTTTGCGTTGGTTGCGTGCCCCACGTTGTGCGTGCGCCTTATCGCCATGCGCCATCCAAGACCGCAATTTTGGGCTCCGCGCATGCGCAGTATGGAAAACGCAAAACTAACGCAAACACACTGCACTTGCCTTCGCCGGCTTCCAACGCCAACGAAACGTGCTGCAGTGAGCTGACGTGAGAGCACGTAGGCGTTCCTTCGAACTGGAAAGGCTGAGATTGATAAAACGAGGGAGTAAAAATGAAAGTAACTAAATGTTATAAAAAAATTGGTAATTAAAAATAATGTTTTATTTTCTAGTTTTGTTCTTTTTTATTTTGGTCATTTGGTCTGGAAGGATATTAGCAGCGACTTTGGACGATTTTGCCGATTGTCAGAAGTCACCACGACTTTGATAGCAAAAGATACTTTACCCACAATTAATGTAATTTTACATGGATTTCTCACATTAGCTAGAATGTTTTCATTCATTTTAGACTATTTTTATTCTACTTGGTAGTTAAAAATGCTGCAATTGGCACCAGTGATGATAATTAGCACACCTTTGATTGTCATATTTGTTCGCGCGTTTGAAATTAGATCATAAGCAACAAATATATTAGAGCTCGAAAAATCGCGTATGAAAATATTTGAATTTTAATAATATTATTATTATTATAATTACAAATCGCGGCAATGTATGCCCGCAGTTAACGCCAAGATCACGAAAATACGCCATTTAACCATAACAGTCTTTCCAGAATATAAGGTCCTATGCGTCACGCGTTGCTATAAGAACAAGACTTCTGCCTATATCAAATACTCTACTCAAGATACTGTATTTCAAATACTTTAGATGTATCTTGGTATCTTTCAAATACTTTTGATTGAGAGTATTTGATACTGTGTTTTAATTACATTTATGAGTATCTTGTACTTATTATCTCAAATAAATAGTTTTTTGCACTCTTCCATTTTCCGAGTTTTTCGGTATGAAGTGGCGTGGGCGTGGCCCGAGCAAACTTGAACATTCTTTCCGGCAACCAAATCCTGTTGCTAGCTCCGATAAGCTCCGATCACTTACAGTAAGCTCGTGAAAACATGGCTTTTGTGCCGATTGTGTCTCATATTTCACCCTAAAGTTCGTACGATGAAGGCTTTCCACCTCGCCTTCCTATAGCCGCCTTTTTTCCCTAGAGTTTTCCTCAAAAATACTCAAACAAATGGGGTGGTTTTACGGATGTAATGAATGCCCCACTGAGGGGCAACGCAGAACGGGAAACGACCCACGACAACATTGCAGGCTTGAGTGTCAAGAAAATAACATGAAAGAAAATGAGAAGTGGATACAAAAAAAGACACATTAATAAGCATAGACCGGGACAGGAAACTAACTACGAGCAGGATGACCTCTCAAAATGCCAACAAAGCGTCTCCCAACGTTGAGTGCCTTTCCGAATGCAACCTACTTGAAGAAAATGCGACGAGTGCCCTGGCTAATATGTGGGCGCTCTTCGTTATCCATTCACTCATTTTTGTATCCCAGGTTTGTTTATAGTGAGCTCCCCATATAGGGAATAGGGATTGTAATTAAACGATGCGTCGAAGGTGCGCGGCAGGACCTTATATTCAGCTGTGTCACTATTCGCAACTTTCAGCGATGGTGGTACCGCTGTGTTATAGAACCGCGCTCCCTTGCTCCTCGAAAGATTGGCTTCACAAGAAAGGTGCTTGCCTACACCTTCCTGGTGGGAAAAAATAAAGTAAGGCTCTATTAGTGCTCGTATAAAGTAAAACTATTATTAATTACGCGTCGCAGACCACGCCTCTTACTGCAGTTTTACGACGATCAACAAGATGACAGCCATTTTGTTACGCTCCAGTGCACCCTCTATAGGTCGTGAAAGTTGCAAATAACTAAAGCGACCTTTTTTTTTTCAGAAATGTTTTGTAACATGTATCAGTGATATTCTGCTCCTCATGGTTGGACTGCATAAAATAGCCCTATGATGTTTTTCTTCTTTTTTAATTTTGAGTTGTTGCGTGCTAATAAACCAGTCTGGTAAACGAGATTTGCGCAACCGTATAATTGTGTTTGAACTAACGCCGAAGGAAATTACGCACTGCGGAAGTATCTTCAAAAGTAATGGAATTACATTACATTAAATTTTACATTTTACGAATTACATAGAATTAATGAATCATTAGCAAATAAGTTTAATTCCCACTTTGTAGCCTTTGGTGCATCACCATTCTCGATGGACCACGATGGAGCGTAATCTTACGTGAGCAAAAATGTGCCTACCTCAATTTTTCTGTCTCCTACATGTGAGGAGGAAACATTTTCTATGATCAATGCTTTGGCTAACAGTAGCGCATCTGGCGATGATAAAATAAAAGCTGAAAAGATTAAAGCGGTGTCTAATTTAATTTCAGCGCCTCTTGCTCACATTTTTAACGCCATATTAAGCAAAGCCATTTTCCTAGAGAGAATGAAAATTGCTAAGGTCTGCGTGTTGCATAAAGGGGAGCACCAAATAATCTAAATAATTATCGACCAATATCGGTTTTACCATTGTTCTCAAAAATACTAGAGCGACTTATAAACGCAATACTCACCAACTTCCTTACAGCTCTTGATTGTAAACCAGGGATGTGAGTTTCAGAAGGACAAATCAATCGAAATGGTGTTATTGAAAGTAAAAGATCAGATAGTCAGCAATTTAAAAAATAAAATCTTCACACTCGGAATTTTCTTAGATTTCGGGAAAGCTTTTGACTCAATCAAGCATGATATTCTTTAAAAATCACCAAAATACGGTATAAGAGGTAGGGCGTTGGAGTTAATTTGGAGTTATCTAACGGAACGGTCACAGTATAGGGTTACAAACGGCATGCACTCCAGGCTTGAAGCTATTGAGTATGGTGTAGTTCAGGTATTTATTTTAGGTCCTCTGTTATTTCTTCTCTACATAAATTACATTGTTAATCTGCCAGAAACACCCGACATTATCATGTACGTAGACGATACAAATTAATTTTTTTCTCATTTGAACTTGATGGAACTAGAATTCTTGTCGAATGAGTGGCCAGACAATTTATCACTATGGTTGCGGTCTAATAAACTTCACCTTAACACTGGTAAACCAAAATATATTCTTTTTAAACCAAAAAACTAAACCCGTCAGTTATGACAAGAGTATCACATATGAAGGAAATATTATCGAAAATGTAAGTTCACATAAAGTTCTTGGTGTCTGGTTTGATGAAAACTTGATTTGGTCGCAACATTTTGAACACCTCTGCTCAAAACCTTGTCCATCTATTGGCATATTACGCAGGCTTAAATTGCTTCTTTTATGTTGGTTAAAACGTGAATTATATTACGCATTCTTATACTCTCACCTAAACTACTGTCTGCTTATTTGCGGTAGAACACCAACAACGAATCTTAACAGGTTACTTGTCCTGCAAAAGAAAGCGATTAGATGCATAGACAATTTAGATTTTCGCGCTCACATCGCTGTTTCTTTCTCCAAACACAAGGTTTTTACAATTCAGCAACATTATAACATCAAACTAGCCTTATTAATTTATAAAGAGATAAAAAGCAGTGAGTCTGCGTCTCTAGATATATAGCCAAAAAAAATTACGACATATAATTTACGGCATGAGTTATTCCTTCAGGAGAGAATTCGTGCAAATTACGGGTCACAGAAATTGAGCTTTTTGATTCCGGAATTTTTCAACAAATTTTCAGAATTATTAGATCTTATAAATTGCTGTTCCTAGCGGAGCTTTAAAAGGAAATAAAGAGTACATTTTTACGCTCTCGCCTTAAATATTGGGCCAATGCTTTATGCTCTCTGGACTTAGGTGATTAATATTTTTGCATTCATTTATGAATTGTCTTAAAGCAAATCATCCCAGTTTGTGTTTACTTTGTGTTTAGTTTGTGTATAATTTATGTCAAAACAGTCTGTGTTGAAATATTTTCAGCTTGAATTTTATATGTATGACCTGTACACAGCTGCTGCGACTGCTGTAGTGCCGAAAAGGGAAATGGAGCCCCGTCAGGTAGCTTCGGCAACCTTTTGCTCCTCCCTCCCCGACATTTCATATGTCAAATAAACTTCGAAGTATGTGTACTCTGCTCAAGATTCTCCACATTGAAAGTAATTTGAGTAGTATTTTAAATACTGTTTGAAGCAGGTATTCAGTTACTTACCTTAAATACTTTTATCGAGTATTTTGTCCAACACTGATAAAAACACACACACACACACACTTCGGCTGATTTTGGTTCCGTCTTTTGATTGTTGCAGTGAGAAAAGCGTTTATTAATTTAAACGTTTTGTGGACATAATGTATTATCGCAATTATTCTCTTATTATTGTGCTGGGAACAATGTTAAACCAATTACTCATCTAAATACCCAAAAACCATTAAAAGGCCCGCAGTTCATTATTTCCCATGACAATTATCTGAGCGAGAAAAGGCAGCAATAATGCACAAATATCAGCACTGATTTTTTCAGCAACTACAAATATCAGCCTGGATGGAACATGTATGTCACAAAATAAAGTTTCCGCGAACAACTTCTCTAAATAAAGTATTGCGATGTGAGGCACATCTTGAGTTATGAAGAATCTGAAATTAAGACCTATATGGAGACATTAAATCCAAAATAGAGGTTAGTTTCGGTTTCGCTCCAGAACTAAAACGCGCACCCTTGCGTAAATATTACGCTAAACACCGTTTTTGTTTTTAGGATAAAGAGGTGACCTGCGCTAATAACACGCTGGCTTTCTTGTATTACCAGAAATAATTTGTGTCGCTCAGTGAAGCCAGCACACTGGACTGGCTCAACAGCGGCACGCCTCTCCGACCCTCACTATAACCGCCATCTTGGAAAATGAGTGGCGCCACCTATAGTTAGTTGGAGTCGCGAATAATAAGAAGTAGACAGGTGCAAAGTGATTTTGTTTGAAACAAATCACGTTTTATTATTATTTATTGAGCAAACGTATCGTTTGAAGGGCAGGAACATGGAACATATGAGGTGGCATCAAAGCTCCTTCTCGCTATTGAAGTCCGAGGTGTATTAGAAACTGCAGGTTCTCCAATGCTTTCTCGTATGTGCCTAAAACAAATTATTCACTGATAACTAAAAAATATCCAACACGAAAGGCACTTACCAGCCCAGCCATTGGTCACACATCTGACTTGCATCCAATCAACTCTCGGTTGCACCCCTTCGATGGCGATTCAGCAACGCTTTGTAAGATACTTTTTGTTAGGCCAAAATGTCTCTTCGCTGCCGTCAACAAGCCACGTTTTGTGAACAATACCCATACTGGCCTCCTCAGGAAACGCTAGGATAGCAAACTTGCCGCCTGAACAATGCAGTATCAAGCATATGTCTGTCAAGCAAGCAATTTTTTTCTTTTTAGTGCAGCATACTAAAAGCAACTTAGCTTACGCAGTTAATGTCCAGACTGAAAATATTGTAAACTGGGACATTAATAAGCAAGCCGCCATACAAGAAGTTTACTGCAGATGCAGCATTGTAAATGCAACAAATTTGTTTGCCACTAGGAGTCTAACACATTTCACTGCTATTTCTGAAAGCGGCCAGAAGTCAATGTCGGAAAGCTCAGACGGAAGGTAGAGGCTCAGCGATGGTGAACTGCAAGGGTAGCTGTACAGGTCTTCCAGCCTCTGGTACCTTCTTCCTATCAAGACTGGCTGATAGTTGCCGAATGGGACAACTCATCCCATTCGGCATTTCCTTCAATATCTCCTTCTGCGTGGGGCTCATGACTGTGAGATGAATTCGCCGACTCTGGGGATACGTTTACATGGGCGTACCAACCGGGGGGGGGGCAAGGGGGGCGCTTGCCCCCCCTGTTCTCTGAGTGGGGGGGGGCAAGACATGTGTTTTGCCCCCCCCCCCTGAAACAGCCGCCACTGTGCAGGGCAAACACTAGCCGGCGGCGCCCAAAGAATACCAAGGGCACCGCCCCCGACCCGCGGGGGCATACTGTTAACGCGCAGGCTATACACACCCCAGCAACGGCGCTCACGCCGGATTGGATGGTACGTGGAGATAGGCGCTGTTGCAACGCGAGTTTCGAAGCGGTAGCATATACTTTAGTGGTAAGATATCTGCCTCATACGTAGCGGACCCGGGTTCGATTCACGGTGTGGGCTTACTTTTTCTATTTTTTTTCTCGAGCATTTTGTTTTGTTGAGGCATTTGGCGATATTTACGACATTTCTTTTTACGATTACCACTGAAAAAAACGAATGTTGTCGACGAAACTTCGCTGAGCTAAATGGTATGGAACTCTATTTATAAAGATTCATGTAGGACAGCAGTGCTTGGGTTGCGGGCTGTACACCGCAAATCGGCGTGTACGGGGCGGGCGGGCGGAGGGGGGGGGGCGCTAAGTGGATTAATAGTTCTGTAATTAGTAGCCGCATACTGTGGCCGCGAAGCGGCGTGAACGCAGGCGGGGTGGGTTAACGCGCTTTGAGTTTACATGCGCCGTCCGAATCCGAAATTTAAGTTACCGCGCGTTGCCGAGCAGCCAATCCGGCCTGAGCGTCGTTGCTAGGGGGTCAATCGTCTGCGCCATAAAAATTAGTGATGGGACGAATCTGCCGAACTTCACGATACGGCAAAGTTCGGCACATGCCGACAATTTGAAGGAAAGTTTGGCAAAGATTTAGCGAAAATTCGGCAAATGTCTCAGCACGCGCTCGAACGGGACGGGGCCATGGATTGCAAATGGACGCCGAGCAGTCGGGCTGTTACCATCGTACAGTTTAGTACAACCAGCGATTACAGCGAGGTTCGGAATAAGCAACACGGTAACTGTGCGTTTGTGAGCATTTGAAAGTGTGGTTATTTTCAATATTCTCTGCCTCAAGAACAGAAGATCGACCAGTAATTTATGCAGTCCACTGCGCAAGTGACAAATGGTGCGGTACATTCTGCATAACGTGATTTTCATTTGACCTTTCCATTGATGCAACGAGGTAGTTGAAACATTGACTGACAACTGACAATTACGCTCAGTGTGCCCAGCCCACTGCTGTCAAACAGGCAGAGTCACGAGAGCTGGACAGGATGTATGGGATGCAACTGTCATCTTCGTCATAATGTGATACATGTTTTCCCCCTTCTTTTCTTTCCTTTTTACGTACTTTTTGTAGTGTGTATATTCTGTACATATAAATGTATGTTTTTTTGTTTGTTTTTATCCCATGTGGTTGCGGGCTGCAGGAGGGCTTGCAGGCGCTCTGCGGAAGGTAGCAGCTTGGGCGAGTTGGTAGCTCATATTAATATACACACTACAGCGCACTACTGCAAAAGTGCACTCACTCCTTACGCACAAAAAAGAAAGGAACAATTCAAACGAACCACGCTGACTGACAACTCGTTTTTATATACTTTGTCTTCTTCTACGTCTGGAACTACCGAATTTCCCGAATCACGCGCACCAATCTCCTAGACGCCTATAAAATGTTTTTCTTTTTCTGTCAGGTTCAAAGATGGTGTACTGATACAGTTTTCATAATTCCTGACGATGTGTTCGGCGTCAATAATTTCTCTCGGTAATTGATTACTGTGCCTACCTAAAATTGTACAAGATGGCTGGTGAACCTCGCACCCACAATCACGGCAGTGTATGCCCAGGTGGTCAGAGTTAGCTCTGGTGCTATTGTTTTTGTGTTCACGGAGCCTATCATTAAGGCATCGTCCCGTCTGTCCTATGTACTTTTTGCCACACGAAAGGGGAAATGAATACACTACTTCCTCTGCGCACTGGACGAAGCTGTTCTGATGTTTCTTGGTACAGCTTACTGTTCGGTGGGAATATGGTGAGTTAACTTGTTTGCACAGGTTGGCAAGCTGCTTAGGAGCAGAGAAGACGACGTCGATTTGTAACTTATTATACACTGTTTCACCTTATGATGTACCGCAGTAAAGGCTACAAGCGCGAGCTCCTTGCTCTAGGGCACATCTCGGCAGCACAAGCTCTCGTGCAGCAGGAGCAGCTGTCAACGCCATGAGCTCGCGCTTCTAGCCTTCGCTGCGGTACAACATAAGGTAAAACGAAGTATAGCAATTTTTTGATGCCATGAGAGAACCTGTATATGTAGGGAAGAACGAATGGTATCGTGGTACTCTCTCTGGCTTTTGGTGTGACAGACGTTTCTTTATTTTTGGTTTTCAGGATGCTCTCTGCAATCGATGTTAATAAAGAGAGGGGATATCCGGTAGATGTTGATCTTGAAATTTGCGCATCAAAGCTTACTGAAATGGAGTGCTCGCAAGATTTTTGAAGAGAGTTGTTTAGACTTAATTATACGATTCC
This sequence comes from Ixodes ricinus, assembly GCA_037355805.1. Classification (NCBI taxonomy): domain Eukaryota; kingdom Metazoa; phylum Arthropoda; class Arachnida; order Ixodida; family Ixodidae; genus Ixodes; species Ixodes ricinus. The sequence goes on along the minus strand of JAZHYW010063800.1, from coordinate 67,871 downwards.
TTTTTTTACCAGCTACAATATGCTGAATTGAAAGGAAGAATTGTTTTTTTATATTTGACTCTTATGTCACTGAAATGAAGTGCTCTCAAGAGCACTCCATTTCAGTAAATTATGTCTAAACAACTCTCTTCAAAAATCTTGCGAGCACTCCATTTCAGTAAGCTTTGATGCGCAAATTTCAAGATTAACATCTGCCGGATATCCCATCTCTTTATTAACATCGATTGCAGGGAGCATCCTGAAAACCAAAAATAAAGGAACGTCTGTCACACCAAGAGCCAGAGATAGAACCACGAGACCAGTCGTTCTTCCCTACATACACAGGTTCTCTCATGACATCAAAAGATAGCTAATAAGTTATACATTGACGTCGTCTTCTCTGCTCCTAATCAACCTGCCAACCTGTGCAAACAAGTTAACTCACCATATTCTCACCGAACCGTAAGCTGTACCAAGAAACATCAGAACAGCTTCGTCGAGTGCGCAGAGGAGGTGGTGTATTCATTTCCCCTTTCGTGCGGGAAAATGTACATAGGGCAGACTAGAATATGCCTTAATGACAGGCTCCGTGAACACAAAAACAATAGTACCAGAGCTAACTCTGGCCAGCTGAGCATACACTGCCGTGATTTTGGGTGCGAGGTTCACCTGCCATCTTGTACAATTTTAGGTAGGCACAGTATTCAATTAACGAAAAAATTGTTGAAGCCGAACATATCCTCAGGAATTATGAAAACTATATTAGTACACCATCCTTGAACCTGACAGATAAAGAAAACCATTTTCTAGGCGTCTAGGAGATTAGTGCGCGTGATTCGGGAAATTCGGTAGTTCCAGACGTAGAAGAAGACAAAGTATATAAAAACGAATTGTCAGTCAGCGCGGTTCGTTTGAATTTTTCTATTCTTTTTCGTGTGTAAGGAGTGCGTCTACTTTTGCAGTAGTGCGCTGTAGTGTGTGTTAATCTGCGTAAGGGTATTCACCTATCTGCCTAGCCCCGCACACCACAACATGGGCCTCTTCCAGTACATGCAAATAAAATTATTATTATTATTATTACTATTAGTATTATTATTATTCTTAAAATTATGATTAAAACAATCCTGTTTTCGACTCACAAGTAGTTTGTCCCAAACAAAATAATATTGCTTTTAAGTTCGCGTTATTTCGCGACTTTTCATGTATCTGCATAAAACCAAACACAGAACTATACATGCTCGACGTTGCACATCCGACATTCCTAAATCTTCCCATCTTTCTAAACGTCCGTGTGTGTCATAACATCAGAAACTGGCATTTTAAAGGTTGAAAGCGAGACGTTGCAAATATGGGACACACACTTTCATCCTAAGCTGACGTCAAGCGACTCAAATCGAAAAAAACATGCATATTTACAATATTGTTACCTCTTCTGGTGAAGGCTCAGCAACCGTTGTGAAGGATCAGCAACCGTTTGAAGATGTTTCTGTTTTAAAGGCAGCCATAATTGATTACTTTTACAACTCTGCATTTTGTTGATTTATACTTTTTCTTTTGTTTTGTTGTTGTTGTTGTTGTCGTTGTCTATAGTTTGTCCTATGAATTGATCTTTTGTACTTTGTAACCCATTGTACCCACCCCCTTTTTAAAGCCCGATGGGCCCTGAGGGTAATAAAATAAATAAATAAATAAATTCGTTTTCACGCACGAAATGGTGACTCGGAGAAGAAGTAGGAAGGCAGTGATTGCGTTTATTTTAACAATGTAAACACACTTGCAGGCGTGCGCTGAGGAATCCTCAAAATGAAAACTCTCGTAGCGCGATTCGCGACTGCGCCGGCAACTGCCCAACGTCGTTGTCACGCCACTTTCTGCAAGCAGACACTAAAATTGCCAGTAAACACCAAAAGCGACACCGAAACAACTATCTTGTAGAATATCACCTTATTATTTAGTGATAACTGTGTCAATGGGCGCTACATGTTGTATTTAAGTTATAACAAAAAAAAACATGAAACCTTCTTTTTTGTCAGAAAGAACTAAATATGAACGTTAAGTCTGGTAACAGTGTATTTTTGCCGTATCTTTGCCGAATTTTTAGAAAAGTTCGGCAATCTCCGCCGAATCCCGATATTCGGAGCCGAATTTTCGAATCGGCAAAAGTTCGGCCCATCATTAGGAAAAATGTGCGACCCGGGGGGAGGGGGAAGGGGGGGGGTCTGGTTTGCCCCCCACTCAAAAACAAGTTGGTACGCCACTGTACGTTTAGTCTTGTGTCAGGTGCAGTCTCAGGAAACAAGCACATGGGCAGTACATTCCGCTGGTGTACGAGACGGGCGATTCTTCTGCAAATGATTCAGGCGAACCGCCAGCGGGCCTCCCCACCCGGATATTGAGTTGAGGTCATCGCATCTTCGCTACCAACCGACAATATAAGTTTTAGATCGTGTTCTGCCACCCGACGAATGCTACAATACGCTGTCGTGCTCGGTAGACCAGCCATATCGCCCCTTCGTACAATTCTCTAAGATCCTCGCCTTTTCTTGCGATGGCCTACCTCTGCGAATGATGGAAACGTCGAAACTTTCATCCTCCATCTAAATTATGACACCCACCGTGATCCTTAAAGAGAAGATTAACAAATTCGGGCTTACTTTCTGCAGCCATGCCTGAGGCTTGTCCATTTTTCGTCCGTTTGTCTGGCAACAACAAGGTTGTTTCCCGCGCAGCGAGCGCAAATAATGATGATGATGATGATGTTCGCACAGCGGTGGCGACTGAAAGCTCTGCCTCCGGGAACAAATTTGCTTGGCGTAAAGATTGCGTAAACATGCAATCTTGAGCACTTACAAATTTGTTTTTGCCTCCTTGGATTTAACCTGGCTGTGTCTGTTGTCACATTAATTTGACCACAGACGAGCTGGTGCTTCTTATATACGAACAAAACCAGGTGTATCTGAAAATTGAGAACCGGCCGATGGGGTGTCTTTGACGTTTCCGACTGCGTTTACAGCAGGCGCGGTCGACCGAAACGCGAAACTGGTCGAGCAACACGCACGCGAACCCCTAATAAATCTGATGGAACCAAAATGATACGATGTCCGCACTAATCGAGGGAGTCAAGCGGCGATTGCACAATTAGCTTGTGCAGCGACACCGCGCGCGAAATGTCAGTCCATTAGCTAAACCGTCCGTATAAAAAAAAGAGACAGAAATATACAGTTTTTTTTTTAATTTGGGGGAGGGGTGGGGGCGACGTGATCCCAATTAGAGCCGCTCTGGGACGTTTTCCGTATTGTATTGATGTGGATATCCGTGGGATGTCCGACGGACGTTTTTTTGGGGACGTGGGACGTCCGCGGAACGTTTGGTGTCGTCTGGGAATAGCTTATGCATATGACATCTTGTAGCTAGCTGTCTTGCCCTTGCCAGCCTCGTGCTCTCTATAATCAATGACGACTCAAGAAGGGCGAGGGTTAGGAAAGTTTGAGAGGAGGAAGCAGACGCAACGCTGGCGAGGGGAGGGGATTTCTTCCCTGGCCAGCTTTCTGTACGCTTCCTCCTCCCACTCTTCTTTTCCATCGCCCTTCGTTCTTTAGCTGTCACCCAGTATAAACAGTTCCAGCAAAGAGCCTCTGCTAGGTTCCATCTTAAGAGTTTGTGCATAAGGGGCGTGTTTTGCTCGCTCTGCGAAGCGGCGAACTCACACGCGCTGGGCTGTCCAATGGAACGGTGTATAGTAATCCTGAAAAAAGAAAAGACGTTTACAACTCCCTGTAATGCCGAATTAGAGCGCAGCTCTCGAGGAGGAGGAGGGAGGGTACAGAGCAGGTGGCATGCCCCTCCTCCTCATCCGTACCCTCTCCTCCTCCCTCCTCAACTACTCCTCCCGTGCTCCTCCCCCTCACCCTTTTCTTCCCCTCCTCTCTCCTCCCACCCCTTTCTCCTCCTCCAACTCCCTCCTCCTCCTCACTGTTTCTCCTCACTCTTCCTCCTCATCCTCCTACCTCCTCCTCCTCCATCCTCCCCCCGTCTTCTCCTACTCCCCCTCCTCCCTCCCGCGCAGTGCATTATGGGAAACGTACCATAATGCAACGCGCGCGTCACCGCGGTGTATTATGGGACGTTTCCCATAATGCACCGTGCGGTTACACCGACGGCGACGCCGACGCGTTACGCCGACGGCGACGGCGACGCCGCTCAAGCCGGAAACGGGCGCATAACAGCTGCGCTCTCAAAGTATAGATATTAATGCATTGATTGAACTTGCCGCAAAAACGGTAGAAAACAGAAGAAAACTCATTGATTGGGCAGCTGCAAGTCCTGGTTCTTATTTGAAATCGGGGTGCCGAATCGTTGTAAAATGGATATTCAAATATCAAACCTCAAACTGCTTTTTAAATATGCTATATTGCTTGTGTCTAGGGGAGCAACCTTAATGCTTCACGAAATTCCCTTAGAAGCTGAAGAAACAAAAGCTTCTAGCTTTCATTAAACCTCGGAGCTGACCTGTTGCAAAACAGCCTGTGACATACCTTAAGTGGGGTTAGTCGCTTCGTCGCCTTTAATCCTTTTGCTACACGTTGTTCATGCCCCCAGAAGGCTTTAATTTCTCCACCACATGGCCCGGACGAAATTAGTTAGATTAGGGTGGCTCTCGAGTCTCATAACACACACACAAGAAACTTTAGTGCTGCAAGTAGCAGCACACTGGTAAGGCAGGGCTCACTGTGTATTACACATCCCCAGCAAAGCAAGTAGAAAAAAAAGGAGGGCACCTGCAATTCCAGGCCCACCTGCACCTGCAATTGCAGGTGCAGGCGGGCCTGCACCTGCAATTGCGAGCTGCGCTGCACAAGGTGCGAATTCCTCGTGTGGGGAGGCTACCACTGCACTGCGTGGACCTAGAAGAAAAGAAAGCAAAGACTTGAGCGGGGAAGTTTTTCAGCATACTTGGAACTTACCTGTAGCTTTGGGTGACAGAAGCATCGGGAGGCCACCTGGGAATCCCACCATCCCCTAACGGAACAAGTGGGAAAAGATATGAGTGGAGGAAGATTTCACAGCGTACCCGAAACCCAGATGTAACTGCGAGCTGTGCTGCGCAAGGTGCAAATCCCTGGTGTGAAGAGGCTACTTCTGCGCTGTGTGAACCTAGTAACAAAAAATTAGACGTTTACAAATCTCTGTAACGCGAAATTAGAGCGCAGCTCTTGAGAAGGAGGAGGGGAGGTTACGGGGGGGGGGTGCCCCTCCTCGTCCTCCTCCTCCCCCGTCCCCCCTGCTCCCCTCCTCCTCCTCCTCCTCTCCTCCTCCCCTCCTCCGTACCTTCCCGTCTTCCTCCTCCGCACGTGACGTCAATTTTCCCTCTTAATCTAGCAGAAAAACTGAATTTGTTTGTTGGTGACGTGACACCAGGGCATGCAACGTCATTTTCCCCGCTAAATTTAGCGGGAAAAGTGAATTGGTGTTGAGGTCATGTGACGAAAATTTTCCCGCTAAATTCAGCGGGGAACTAAATTGCTGTAAGGTCACGTGACGTCAATATTTTCGCTAAATCTAGCGGAGAAGCTGAATTCGTTCGTAGGTGACGTGACACCAAGTCATGTGACGTCATTTTCCCCGCTAAATTTAGTGCAAAATTGAATGGGCGCTGAGGTGGTTGTAACTAAGACAGCTCGGGCCATAAAGGATTTATTAAATCATAACAGCGGTGCCAGCCTTTACTGCAATAGCCAAAGATGTTCGAGCAGCCATATGAACCAACACCACCTAGACTGGTGTTGTTGTATGAACACGACACTGAAGGTCTTCGTCGAGAACAGCGACAAACTGTTGGTCATCGCTGTATTTGACAAACGACCACGGTGTCACAGTCGTCTTGAAACAGTCTGGCATATGTTTTTTTAAAGAGGTACGGCCGGTCGTACGGAAACTTATCATATCCTTCTCTGGAACAGTGTGTCGCATGCACAATCGGGCAGCCACAACTTCTCAATGAATGGGGAAACTGCAGCTCTTTGACACGGTCGCAGAGGCGGAAGAGCGATGAGCGGCCTTCCACATCTGGGTGCCGGTAGACCATAAAAGCAAATTTCTGCAGTCACGTCAGCGGGAAGAGATGCTTTCTGCTGCTAGTCAACTTGTTCGCAGCATTGCTGACATTGATCTGGCGCTCCCAGGCATCAAAGTCACTCTTTTATGAGCAGGCGTCGTGTACCGACCTGTGATGCTCGATAGACATTTAACAGGAAGTCGCCTATTCGCTGAAGTGCCCTTTGACGGCGCCATGGTATGCAGCTGCATCTAACAGCTTGAGCGCTTTACTCATGTCCTCCTCGCTTCGTCTCCTTCTTGTTCAACGGATGGTTCCCCTTCCTACCACTCCACCACTGGCTGCAGCAAGAGACTACTTGCTGACCTGCTGTGGACAGTCTGCCAACTTAATCGTGCGCATTAATTGCCTGGAATTCATGTCCAGCCCAGACCGCACTTACTTGTTAAAAAGGCAATTTCCTTCCTAAAAAAATTAACAACATACCTTTAATGTTATGCACTCATATCAAATATACAAGATATAACAACAAATTCAATATTCTCTAAGGTACTACTCCCGCTTGTGGACTGCATTTTCGGGGAGGAGACTTGTAAAGAAACATATAAAATGATTTGACTTTTATCCATGAATGTCACAAATAAGTGTGACAGCGTCGAGATTATTAACAACAGCCGAAATTATCAAAAACAAATTAGAAAAAATGAAAGTTTCACAGAGAAAGCTTTCTTAATGCATGCCAAACATCAGTGACAGCTCAACTGCCTTATTCACTACATGTACTGTGCCTGTTTCTGCCCGTGAAAGCATCACGAGATAAACATAGCTGCGAAAACTATGATGCCAGGTAGCTACTTCCTGGTTTCGATCACCGAAAGCACAAACACCGCGCCCAACGCTTTATGTTAATCGCCCATTAAAACAAGCCTTTGCAGAAAAATGCAAGCAACACAGAATAACGTAAAAAAAAAAAAGCGGAAAGAGCGCTTAGGCCAGGACTCACGGTTTACAGTTTACACATCCGAGAGAGCACAACACCGCATAGTTTGCAATATGGAAATGTTGTAGAACACTTACCTGCTTTGAGCACCGCTTCAATTTGTGGTCCTTTTTCTCCCGCATCGAGAGTTCCAAGCGCTCTTTTCGTTATTAGAGTCCCGTGGGAAGATCCTATGAGGAGTTAAACTTTCCCGTTGCGGCGTGTGGATGCAACAACGGACTCGGACACTCACTCGGATACCTTTTTTGCTCTTTGAATACAGATAAGCATTTGTTTCTCGTGTTCGGTGAATCGCAGTTCAAACTTCTCCAGAGTTTTCATAATGAAGGAGCCGTCGAAGCTCACGTGACGCCATATGTGGCCAGAAAAGAAAAACGGCAACGAGAAAACCGAAAGAAAAAAAGCGCCATGAGCAATCGCTCAAATGGGACGCCTTCTTTGGAGGTCGTTGTGGGGTAGAGTCATTGTAGTTTGAAGTCTGTGACGTCATGTCCCGTTTTCGTCAAAATATTTTGTTACCTTGACATCACTTCTTCACTTCGCGCACTCCTCCGGAGCACGACTAACTCTATTCCGGAGCATGCTCCCAGCTTGTTCCTCCGAAGTCAACACAACTGTCATCGTTGGTAAAAAACGGCCTGTGCCAGTCGTTCGCAAAGCGACGTAGATGGAAACAAATCGCCGCGGAATATTTCGCGGCCTCGGGGATGGAGGAGCGAGCCGACGTTAAAAAAGATACTTTGAGCTACGAGAGTGTCAGCAAGAGCCACGTAATACCTGCTGCTCACACTCGGAGCGGACGCGCGCGTTTGATCGAAGTGCTGGATTCGCGCTGGTGGACCGCGAATCAGTAAGCACTTCGGGACCGATCTTTAACGATTGCAACTCGATACTGACGTGAAGCTCGGCTGAGAAAGGTTGGACCGGCATTGCGTAGCTCCCACGAACTGTTATAGCTCGACAGTGACGTACAGTCCTGTCAGAATAAAATGACATACTAATAACAAAGTTTACTACAAAGTGTTGAAGGTAATCCATCCGGAGTTTATTTGAGCTCCCTAACACACAAAAACAAGGAGATTCAATCGATGAGAGTCGCTTTTCGACAACAGCGTTCGTCACCGCTGCCTCGGAAAACAAACAAGGAGATGACAAGGGGAAGAGATTGACCTCTTAATCTAAAATTGAGGTCGGCGATCATACCATAATACGGGAAGGGTCCACAAGGGTGGCGCGGGCGCTTATTTTATTCAGCAAGCCAGCCGGTCGTCAGCAGATTGACCGTCGGAGCAACGCCGGCAACGTTGCGCCGAGTCCCTGCTAGGCCTATATTCTGCCGAGCTCGCAATTGGTCGGCGGAATCGTTGTCGTTGTATCTTTTCCCGAGTGTTTGTGGATCCAGCGTTCATGTTCGTCGTGGTCGGTTTCAAGTACTTTCTTCTTTTTTCTTGCTGCTTGAAGTCGGGACGCGCGAGAAGAGCACCGAGGAAAATAAATGTCCGTTGGTCGTCGCGACCAAATAACTGAGCAACCTTGTCGGTCATGTTGATTTCATCGTAGAAAGTGCGTGAGACGGCTCCGTGGCTGTCGTAGGATTCCGTTGTAACCTGCGCAAAACTTACGAGAATTTCGTTTCGTGAATCTGACCTTTGTTCTTTAGCGCGTGGCACTGCCACGCCGCGACCGCCACTGGCCCCTGCCCCACCACTGGGCACAACAAGCTGCAATAGGCTCTCAGAAAAACGTAAAAAAAAAAAGAATATATATATATATATATATATATATGACGAATTCGATATTGCCAAAAACTACGCGTCGCAACAAAAAAAGGCTTGTGTCGTTTTGGTCCTGGGCCAGGGGCCTATTTATGAAAATTATTAAAGTCCGCGATAATTAGGTTGTTTATTATTTTTGCATAATTAACTTTTTTAATATTGTGTTTAGGGGCATGGTTTCAAGAAAAAAAAATTCTTCAGTTGATTGAAATTGAAACCATGCCCTTAAACACAATATTAAAACAGTTAATTGCGCAAAAATAACTAACAATTAACCTAATTATCCTGGACTTCGATAATTTTTGTAAATAGGCCCCTGCCCAGAACCAAAACGACACAAGCTTTTTCTTTTTTTTTTTGCGATGCGTAGTTTTTGGCAATATCGAATTTGGCCAACTTCGTGAAACACCCTGTATCTCTCTCTCTCTCTCTCTCTCTCTCTCTATATATATATATATATATATATATATATATATATATATATATATATATATATATATATATATATGTTTGTTTTTACGTTTCCAGCAGTGACGTCATGGGTGTCAAAATAAATTGCTATTTTATTTTGACGGTAGACGTCAACCTGCCGTCAACTGCCTTGTATCGACCTCCGAAAAAGGCGACCCCTCAAATAAGCCAACGTTGTCAGACTGAAAGGCACATTTGTCTAGAAATCGCGTACAACGTTAGTTTCGAAACCTGCGCATTAGCATCTTTAAAGACTTGCGTTTCGCAAAGACTCGCCACAAAGAAAATTTAAAGAAGCAACTTCTTTGTGAAGAATGAAAGACCTTTTAACAGAAAAATCGCAGCCTAATCGTGCTTCCAGGCAGGGAGCACTGCGAGAGCTCGCGACTGGAACGGGACATGACGAAGGAAGTTTCCGGGAGCGTCTGTGAAACGCAAAACCCAGCTTGGGCGATTTCAAGTCGAACCTGGTGTTGAGGCGGACTTGAGCAAGCCGAAGTTCGGCTTAAGGTTAAGTCATGTGATATCTATGAATTCGGGACTAAGAGGTGACAAATTACTCTCACAAACCTGCATGCTGTTACAGTACAGAGGTTTGATCTGCACAGACAGGGCAACTTATAATGCATTTTCTATGATAATGAAACCAGCCGTGTGTATGGCCATCATTTGATGTCCCTCGGACGTCCACTGAATCTCTTAATTCGTACATCCTAAAACGGATGTCCACCGTAGGTCCGATGGACGTCCCATCCTGGCATTGGATGTTCGACTCTTTTTCGGGCGTCCGACGGACGTCCATGGTTTGCTGGGAACCTTTACCAGCATGCGACCATAAGCACGATATTAATTGTATTGATTATTAAAACTACGCTTAGAAATGTATTACTAAATAAAAGTGTGTACCTAATAGAGGCCCGTTCCACCTGTTCTTGCGTACCTGTGTATGAACCGCTTCTTTTTGCTTATATTTCGTTTGGTTAATTAAAAAAAAGCTGAAGAGCTTTTTGAAAAAAAAAAGTAGTTAATGATTGATTCTGACGTGTTTGTGCCTGCTGAATCAAATATATCACAACCGTTTGACCCAAAAAAATTCCCTAAACGCGAAAAAAAGCGAAGAAAACAGATGCGATGGCCGCAGCGACACGCCATTAGCTAGTCACGCGTGACACGTCACTACGTCATAAAAGGACCGTCTCGATTCTCGTTTGCTCCGTCGCTTGCGGAAGTAGCCGGGCGCCGGGTCTTCTGCTCTTGTAAATCGGCTTCGGCTTCTGATTTTTCGAAACCTTTCGGTGGATCCGAAAGAGGAATGTGTCCAGACGACCCTCGACGTGACAAAGTACGCGTTCCAGCCGTTGGCAACGTAGGAAAATGACCCCCGCAATAATAAACGCAGACACGAGGAACCACTTGAGCGGGCGCGACATGGCCGGCTTGGGTCTATGGGCACTTGTCCACTTCGTTACAATTTACCTTTCTCGCCGATCTTGCGTGCGCGTGCGCACATAATTCTCCGGAAAACGTCAACTGATGACAAATAATAATTAAGTTGGCAGCTTGAGAGTTCGTGCGTATGGCGCGTGCTTTGCTCGCTTCCCGAAGCGACGAACACGGAAGTGCTGGTCTGTAAATATTGCACGCTGGGCCGTACCTAATAAAAGTGTATTGTCGGCGACAAGTAAAGAACGCGCACGTTAGTTTCTGCCGTGCTTTGGTTAAGCGTGCTCGGTCGTGCTATCAAGGGAAGCAAACTCATTACCCCGTGACCGACTATAACAATCACTCTGAAACATGAAAATGTTGGGTGTAGGAGAACTCATCACAGACCAACTTGTCATAGGGCATCTGAGGGTGGTGATTTTGGTCCTGCAACGCTTTCTTTCTCTACAGACCCAGTACACGGTGTCGGGGTCTTTTCGGCTACCCATATACTAATTCACCTCGTACTGATAAGGTCCCTGTACGTATACACAAGCATTGGAGCACCACGCTGGGCCTTAGTTAGCTCCATCTTACGAAACGCGGTCGTGCTATCTGAAGGTCCAAACATTTGGCGCCATATATATATATATATATATATATATATATATATATATATATATATATATATATATATATATATATATATATATACATATACGCATTCGTAACCGCTTCAAAGGAAAAAAACCTTTACAGTAGGGAGAGAACAGAGAAGACGCCCCCAGAGACGAAACCTAACTGCTACGCTTCCTAGCATCCTGGTGGGGAGGTCTGCGTACTACACTGTGAGCCCTGCTTTGTCATTGCGCAGTAAGTTCCGACCTAGCGAAGCTTTTAAAAAGGGTCTAATAACGAAGGGACGTCGAAAGTGACGAAAACACCGAAAAGCCGGCAACAACCGGCCCCCTCCAAACAAACAAAAAAAGAGGCCAACCACTTTTCACGGTGAAGTCCCCCCCCCCCCTTCCCCTCTAAAAACAAGTCTGTGACGAACTTTCCAAGTACGAGGAGGTCCCTGCGACCACTTTCCCTACTACCGGTTTATCTAGGACGAGATGCCCTCTTTGACCAGTTCACCTATGACCAGTTTTCCTATGACAAGTTGGCTGTGACGAGTGGGCCTGTTCCCGGCCGGCTTCATACCTTCAGGAACGTACGGACTGCTACTTAGTGTAACGTAAAACGTTGACAATAAACGGAGTGCTATGGATAGGACGCCTCAAGCCGGGTTAGTGTGACCCTCCCCAAAACGGTCGTCAGAGGACAAGAATTCTGCACACATCCGCCTTCGTGCTTGCTAGCTGCTGGACGCATGAGCGTGCAGGCTGCATTGTTCATCAAGGCTGAAGTGGTTTGAAGGGATAGTATAATCGGCTTCGGGCGACTGGTTATCTCTCAATCTCTCAATCTCACATGATTACGTCTCGTAAATCATGAGAGATTACGAGACGGAATGTCCAACGAGCCTGAATGTCCAACGAGACGGAAGATCCATATAATGGATATTCAGGCACGTTGTACATTCAGGCGCGTTGGACATTCCGTCTCGGTTGGACATTCCGTCTCGTTGGACATTCAGACTCGTTGGACATTACGTCTCGGTTGGATCTTTCGTCTCGATGGACATCCAGGCTCGTTTTACATTCCGTCCCGATTGGATCTTTCGTCTCGTTCGAAACTCAGGCACGTTGGACATTCCGTCTCGCCTGTCACGTGCTAGGATAATCTGTCTTGTTAAATATACAGACTTGTGTGTATATTTAATCCGCGTTCCTGCAGGCATTGCCGTATTTTCGTCATACTAAAATGTCGTGCCACTGAAGCCGACGTTGACGGACCGGCAAAAAAACATAGAGCACACACAAAAATTCTAATTTTATTTGTAGGAACGCATGATGCTTAGTTAGCTGAGTGCCGATGCACAGCTATGTAGCCATCGGTTAAAGGTGTCGATGGTACCACGCCAAACACTCCTTTGATATTGACAGTTCAAATATTTCGATGACATAGGTCAGCAAGTTTGAAATATATACTAGGCATGCGGTGTCCGAGTGGTCTAGTGCATCGCGACTGGTGGACGTCTATGAAAGCCGCACTTCAGATTCCAGGAATTTCCAGTTCAGTCCTCATCCCTGCCCGTTTCGATCTAAATGAGATGCGTACGGAGACCCGCATTGTAAGCACATGACCGCCCGCCAGCGTCACTGACTATGCGAAGAGTCAATATTTAAATTTTTGAAAAGAGTTTTCGGAGCTGTTGGTGCGAGGCATCAGCAGTTTGTGCAAGCGTAATTTCCCATTAATTAAAACAGGATAGGTATCTCTTTTTTGTTTTTCAATAAAGTCTACATCTAACCGCCTGTAAATGCACAGGTGTGGTTGGGGGTGGGACCCGACAACTCCTGAGTAAATTCAAAACAATTGTGTGAATTCGAATTTTTTTATTTTTGTTCGTTTGTTTTTGGAACAGATAACTACTCACTGTACACTGCAGTTGTCAGTAGCTTACATACGCATGCATTCCCTGTCAGTAGGTTTGCACATCACAAACTAGGGCGATAATACTGGTATCACGCAATACTCCATTTTTTTCCATGTCACATGCATAATGGTTTTCAGAGGCCCATGTAATTTAACTGGCTTCTGGATGCACTCCGAAGCTCGCGATCCTGTCGCGATAGTTGATGACGTCTTGGTACTTGGGAGCTTGACTGCTGATAAAGGACGCGAACGCATCCATCTCGGCGTGCAGCAGAAGGTTCACACCCGGATGTACCAATAGTCTGCATCCTGTGCGAATATAACAATAGATTGTTCCAGGTGGCTTTCTATTCTTGTAGGGAAAGCGTATTGCACCACGAATCCGGCTATTTCGTCGAGAATCTATTGGTCTGACTCTCCTTGCAACTGGAAGAACGACGATTGGTCGAACAGGCCATTCGCAGAATGATGAATGGGGCGAAAATGTCCGTTCGTCGAACCGTCAAAAAGAGTTGATTAGGGTAGGATGTGTAGATAGCCGGGGACAGTGAAAATCAACAATAAAAACCTCTTTCAAAAAAAAAAAAAAAGAAGGGTGACAAATGCAGCTTTCAGAATTTTCAAGGGCCCGATATTGAATCGTACGCGGGTCGTTCTACATGAACATGTTTACTCGTGTTTCTAGCATTATGGAATTTGGGAAGACGGAGCGAGGGGCTGACCTTCTGATCCTGTGGTCATAAGTGCACTTGTAATTTGCGCGTATGAATAAATCGCGGTCTCACTGTCGCAGCGGCTCTGCGATAGAGTTACAACCAGTTGAAATCCGATCGCAGCCTCGGCATGCTACTTGGGCGCGTATCGGTGTGATGCAAATGACGGAAGCCAATCCTAAAAAAATAGTATTAATTATTAAAATTACCTACTTGTTGCTTAACACATGGTTCACTGCGACGGCAATCGCTTTGGTGGCCGAAGCATGCGAAACTAATCGTCGCGATCAGCATCAGTATGCCGAATCCTCCGGACAAAAGCTCACCACTTTGGGATATCACCTGCACTAAGGCACAATCACCACTTTAGGATATCACCTGTATGATAACTGATTTTTATATGAGGATCGAAGTTTTGTTTCTGGGGACCGAACAGTCCAATCAGAAATGTCTAAAACTTTCACCTTCGTTATGTAAAAAAAAAATACAATTTAGTGTATTTACTTATACTACATCGACCTGACGTAACAATAATACTGACAATTTAATTAGGCGTTGTTCTCCCATGCGGGGTACATCATCTTTGCGGGATCAGGGACACCAATGAGGAAATTAGAGCAACCCGTACAATACGGAAAGAAGACTGCAGCTGGGGTATGCACGATTAACGATTCTAAGAACTCTCGTGGACCTCACATTTGGTCCGCGCCAGAGTTACGACCTTCTAAAAAGCAATCGCGTGACCAATTGTCAATGGTCAACGAGTTCGGTCTTTGATCTTGTAGCATATGTGACCGTTGCCACGTCATTTTTAGAGCGCAGCTCTTAGGCGCCCGTTTCCGGCTTGAGCGGCGTCGCCGTCGGCGTCGGCGTCGGCGTCGGCGTCGGCTCGCCGTCGGCGTAACCGCGCGGTGCATGATGGGTAAATTTCCCCGCTAAATTTAGCGGAAAATTTTCCCCGCTAAATCTAGCGGAAAATTTTCCCGCTAAATCTAGCGGAAAATTTTCCCCGCTAAATCTAGCGGGAACTTTTCCCCGCTAAATCTAGCGTAAACTTTTCCCCACTAAATCTAGCGGAAAATTTTCCCCGCTAAATCTAGCGGGAAATTTTCCCCGCTAAATCTAGCGGAAAATTTTCCCTCTAAATCTAGCGGGAAAATTTTCCCACTAAATCTAGCGGAAAATTTTCCCGCTAAATCTAGCGGAAAATTTTCCCCGCTAAATTTAGCGGAAAATTTTTCCTGCTAAATTTAGAGGGGAAAGTCCCCCCCCTCTCCTCGAGGTCACGTGACCCCCAGGCCACGTGACCCCCCCCCTTTCCGAGGTCACGTGACCCCCCCCCCCCGTCCCTTCCCTCCTCCTCAAGAGCTGAGCTCTAATTCGGCGTTACAGGGAGTTGTAAACGGCTTTCACTTTTTAATTATAGAAATTATCTTTATATTTAGATATATTAAACCAACAATAATTTTTTTATGAAGTATACAAAATACACGATAATAATTTTAATTTTGGGGGGGGACTTCACAGAGGCAACGTCAGCGAGACAGGCTCAGCGGCACACGAAAATAGCCATGCATCGAAAAGCCCGTTATTGAAAAGGCAGGTACCGAAACGACCATATACCAAAACAACCGCGTACCGAGATCTCCACACCGAAACATCCGGTTCCCCATTTGATTGAACGTATTTATCACCGCCGTCCAGAGTGTCGAACCGAAATTCTTATCGGTTCATTTCCGGTTCGGCTTCACGGCTTTCGATTCAGCTCCGGTTCAGTTCCGGGGAGCAAAAATAACGGTTCGAACCGGTTGACGTCGAACCGGTTTGAACCGGTTGACTCGCTAAACTGAGAATATATTTTCCGAGTTTTTTTGGCAGCAGGCACTATTTCAACAGTGAAACGAGTAACTTTATACCTTTTTATCATTCGTATAATCCATCTTCATTTTCAGGTACCAAAATAAATTTAGTTATTTAATTTCAATGAAACAGTAAAATAAAAGCTAGATTAACTTATACGAGGGGCGTTCATAAAGTTCGTATTATTGTCACGGAGGAATAGAGATTCAGCAATCAAACTCGAGTAGGAGTTGAGACTTTCTCTACATGTTCGCCACCAAAAGTTACCCACTTTTTCCAGAAATGCACCACATGCCGGAGGCCATTGTTATAGAACTCCTCGTCTTGAGTGTTCACGAATCGCTCCCCTTCAGCAATCACTTGGTCGCCGTCCTTGAAATGTTTTCCTCTTATCTGGCCACACTAGAAGCGTCTGTGCCATTTAATCAAAAGTGTCGTAAACTGGGGCGTTGTCCCCGAACAACGCTCCCAGATTGGAATCAATATCCTTGGCATCGCTTCCCTTCAAATAAAAAAAAACAAAAACAAAAAAAAAACGGATCACTGCATGTGCTTGGCACCGACGGGCGGTGCCATTTTTGTTTCGTCTCCCTAGCGGCGTTCCGAGCTACTATAGCATGCGATGTTTATACTCTCCGGAAACTAGAGGGACGCGCGCTCCGGTTGATGCCTGTTTTGTTCCGTTTTCTTTAATTTTTTGTGCCAACAATACGAACTTTATGAACGCCCCTCGTATGAGTCAGCGTCTGTTTTTGTTTACCTCAGTCGGATATATTTTACTTGAATCGAAAGGTTATCAGTCTGGTAGGTTGCCTAAAATACCCGTGATCGGTACAACTTTGCATCGCAGTATTAAAAATCGAATCTTGTTGCGTTCTTGAACTTAGGAATTAATTGCACTGCTTAAAATCATGAAACGGGCACGTTCTCACTATATATATTTTGAAATCTAGTTTACAAAATACGTCTCACAATATACAGATGTATGATGGCGACGCAATATATGATGACGACGCAGCTCAGCCTAAAGCAATAATATTTTCAAAATGCCAGAAAAGGTTAAGGACAAATCCTTTCAGTCTAAATTTGATCGAAACACTGAGCGGCAATCACAGCACTTGCTTTCCTGACCAACATTGTTTACACTCAGCACCGTGATGCAGGCGAATAATCATGCAGAAAAGAGTGACCTTCGTACTTAGATCGGATCTGGCCTAAAATAGCGCGTACCGAAGTGGACATTTCCGACAGAGCTTGGCGTTTCAGGTTTGTTCTTGTCAAGATGCAGGTCAATTCAATTTTAAAATAAGCATTACACTTGCTAATTTTTTATTTTGTTTGTGAAATAGAACAAAACAGTATTTCACACTCTACTCGACATTATAACTACTAAATTTGTTACTTTCTGACGGTCTGCGTGCGCAATCATCATAGTTCCGCAACGCGCCTCTGTGTAGTTTGTTTTTGTACAGCTCACAGACATATCAAATTGTTGTTCATCACATAAAAGAGGCAATAACAAACTTCTATATGTTTGAGAAGTTAAATATGCGTTAGGAACAAATATGTTTTTTTTTTCAATCAGCTTAAAAAGTTTAAGGTTCTCTCAAATCAATTATAGACGGGCCTATCGAGGAAAAAACGCCGGAAGAGATTTGCAGAGCATATTTCAGATAATGTGGGGGTGCATTTACATATGATGTTTATCTTTATGGTGATCGGCCCTTTATTTATGTTGTCATGTCTTCAGCCAGTAATAAAATATTTTTTATTGTCGTCAATAAATTTGACTGTAAGGAGCTCACATACCTGCATGACACCGACACGGGAAGACGATACTAAAAAATACGCCATCTGTTGAGCCTGCGGAAACGTTTTTTTTATGTTGGCTGTTTGGCAGTGTGAAACACCGGGTCGCGGGGTATTCCAAAAAGAACTGCGTGCTCACACTTAAGATATTCAGGCAAATACACGAAATGTGCAGAAAAAGAGATGATAAATGGTATTCTTTTAAATAATTCCATACAGGACGCCTTACTGTAAGACGAAATATATAGAGATGCATGTTTTAAACGGAAACACATTTGACGGAACTCCGTCTGGTTGGGTCAAAAATTTTAGAAATACAGACCTTCACCAACCAAGTCCTAAACAGTTAGAAGCCCGACGTTTCAATATGTCGGGCTAATAGGTCGACAGGCACTTAACTATCGGCGCATGCCACCGTACTAGGGCACTTGAAAAAGGAAACGGGAGTGAAGCAAACGACACACCGTAGATGGAAAAGAAGCTGCTGCTCTACACCTGCAAATAGTCGCCCCTAATAAAAAAAACACGAATCCGTTTTGAAACGTTGGGTTCCTAATTGTTTAGGACTTGGTTGGTTATGGTCCGTATTTCTTTCATAAAGATGCATGCAATGATGTCAATTACTTACACATAAATAGCGCGAAGAACAGACAATGTATTTTTAATTGAAATCTCATTTGGACATCGGCTTGCACGAGCTCGAAACTTCGCGAAAAACTGCCTCGGGAGGCTAAAGTTATATTCGGTTTTCCGTGCACTCGTTTTGGGGTCTCATTTTACAACTCTGTTTCTTATCAGTCATGCGCACTCTAACATTTTATTAGGCTGTTACATGTCATCGCAAAACTCTTATATATACTGCACAACTTTACAATTTGGACATCCCGCTTTGCTATACTTCGTTTCAGCTCAAAGCGGCACTGCAAAGGGACGAAGAAAATCAAATGCTGCTTCGAAAGGCGTGCCTATCAGTGTCAAACACGAGCGTTCAGTGACGGCATTGGTCTAGAGCGTCCGATAATGACGACATCTTTTCAAGCACGTGACTCTCACTCAATTTTTGCTTGGAACACCCGTAAATTGGTGAGGCGTTCATACCTTCACAAATAGATGTTAAATTGAAACACTTAGGAAGATCGCGCTTGGTTGTTGCACGCTCTTGTCGTTTCGGTTCTCTATCAGTTCAGACCAAGGACGTCATGAACAAAATAAAATGTGCTAAAATTCTGAACTTCCTTCACCCATTATTTTCAAAATACATCAGGTTTCTTATTCATTTTATGTTTAATGTGTTGCTAGAGTCCCACTCACTAATTCGAGAGAACGCGATGTAAATTAAAAAAAAAATGGCCAGAAACGCTTTGCAGGGCCCCTTTAAATCCAGATTCAGCCGATGCTACAAGCTCGAGCATGAGGCCCTGAACAGTGCTTGCATTGCACGATCACGCGTGCTTGGCAAGGTCGCTCAAAGCCCGGAGATCGCTCTTGTAGCTTCTACTACGCTCACGCTTAAAGTGAAGCGATGTATTGTCTTGAGAATAAAACATATCACCAAAAAACTGAACTGTTTAATATGGTTTGCACTAAAGCCCCTCGATGTATTTGCGTTTGTCATACAAGTAGCGTCAAATGCGCCAGTGCACGAGGCCCGTGTCTCGAGCAGCCCTTGGAAGCAAATGGCGGCGCAGCACTGAAATGAGCGGCTCTTGGAAGCGAGTGGCGGCGGAGCACCCGCTCGTAGCACGTGTCTCGCGCGTTCTTACAACAATGGTTGGCGGTACTTGAAAGCGTGAATTTTATCAAGGGACTTTAGTTTGCACTAAAGCCCCTCGATATGTTTCCGTTTGTCTTGCAAGTAGCGTCAAATGCGCGAGCGCACGTGGTCCGGGTCTCGAGCGGATCTTGGAAGCAAATGGCGGCGCAGCACTGAAATGAGCGGCCCTTGGAAGCGAATGGCGGCGGAGCACCCGCTCGTGGCACGTGTCTCGCGCGTTTCCACAACAATGGTTGGCGGTACTTGTAAAAGACGCCTTTATCAAGGGGCTTTAGTTTGCACGTGGCATCAGCGCACTCTATGCTAGTGGTCAATGAGATATCTTTTTGCTGAGAAAATCAAATCTCGCGGTGCAAAATGCACGCTGCAGAAGGCTTGCGCTCAGTGCAACCCATGTATTCAGAAACAAAAAATTATTCTTGCTTGGTGCAGCGTCGTGAGTAATGGCGCGAACTTCATGCACCACGAAAACACGCTTTTTGGCAGTAGTGATTTTGCAAACGAAGTAGTTTTGGGGAATCATGCGTGCTTGTTTCTGCCGAAGATGTGGAGCAGAGGAACCCTTACAGCACAGTATGTTTTTTAAAACTCCGCCCCTCCCCCTTTCCTTTTTACGATGCTCCTCCAGAAAATACTTTTTTTATTTCTGAGGGTCGAATTGGCACCTCCGTTTGGGGGTGCCAATTCAAAAATTATATTCGTGTCATTTGTTGACAGTAATTCTCCATTTCTTTTATTTTGCATTCAAAAACCGTGAAGTTTAAACAAAACTGCGAGAATTCGAGCGGCTGGCAACGTTCGGCTGTCCATCTGAGGCCACTAGAATCTTTCTTTTCAGGTATCCCTGCTGTGCACACTTGTAGTTTTATTTATCGTGTGATCAATAAGCCATATTTAGTCCTCTCAACCATTCTCGGGAACAACTTTCTGAGACAGATCACCAAAAACGAAAATATGCTTGGGTGTCTCAATGATGTGTTTGTTAAAATAGTTCGTGCAACAATTTTTGTACTTGCAGTAAATGCCGCTAAGAGCTCAGAATCCCTGAACGTTAATACCTTGCAAAAACACCCATTAGATTTCTTCTCCGCTCAATGGCGGACGCCGAAAAAAAAAAGGAAATAAACAGTTGTTCCTCCTGAACTCTCTATTCGAAGAAGCAGCCACGTGATCTGACGCTAATTATAGTATACCGTCAGTGTTCATCGCAGTCATGCGATGCGGTTGGCAAAGAATAAAGAATGGGTTGAGCTTTAGACATTGTTAGAGTTCGGCTATTCTCATCTTTGATTGAACATGAGCAAACACATATGTTTGGCGATGCTGATTGTCAAGAACCCCAGCACTCGACTCGGGCTCATGACAATCGAGTAC
The DNA here is from genome assembly GCA_037355805.1 of Ixodes ricinus. NCBI lineage: Eukaryota > Metazoa > Arthropoda > Arachnida > Ixodida > Ixodidae > Ixodes > Ixodes ricinus. The sequence goes on along the minus strand of JAZHYW010063800.1, from coordinate 47,095 downwards.
GTCACAGTCTCACGTGACTTGCGAGGAGAAGTCGTGATGACATGTGACGTCAGGCTGTCAACAACGCTAATACAACTAGTGGCGTTCTCAATTTAAGTCGACTTGACGCGGTGAATCACGCGACTACGTGACGGGGCCACCAGACGTGACATTATTTGACAGCATGTCTTGGCACCGTGACGTAACGTGACCACATGACAGATGATTAATCGCGGTGCCAATAGAAAAGCGCCACGAAAATCCACAATTTCTCATACATTGGAATTCGGTATAGGACAATTTGATCACTACATAGAAATACAGCTGACAACTTTTACTTCTCAAATACTCGTCTTGTAATAATAAAACAAAATTACCGTGAACCGTTTTGAACCGGTTACCGTTATATTTTTTCCGGTTCAGTTCCAAGATGGCGCCGAAGATTTCGGTTCGGTTCAGTTCCGGTTCGGCTAAAAATAACGGTTCGGTTCCGGTTTTTGGTTCGGTTCGGTTCCGGTTCGACACTCTGCCGCCGTCACTATCAGTAATCCTACTATTCGAAAAAAGAAATATCTTCTAAATTCTGTGCATGGTTCATTCCATATCCGTTGGATATTCAGTCTTGTTGGACATTCAGGCTCGTTGGACATTGCGTCTCGGTTGGATCTTTCGTCTCGTTAGACATTCAGGCACGTTGTACATTCAGTCTCGATTGGACCTTTCGTCTCGTTGGACATTCAGGCTCGATGGACATTCAGGCTCGATTGGATCTTTCATCTCGTTGGACATTCAGGCTCAGTGGACATTTAGGCTGGATTGGATATTTCGTCTCGTTGGACATTCCGTCTCGCCTGTCATGTGACCGATTGGACATTCAGGCTCGTTGGACATTCAGTCTCGTTGGACATTCAGGCCGTAAGCGGAGATCAGACGGGTGATAAGACAGGGTCACCGTTCTTCCACCGCCATGTCCTTGCGCACTATGCGAATAACTCCGCAGAAGGTTCATCCTTGTGATATCGGTACCCTCTGCTGCGTTTAGTTTGTTTGTCACAAACTATTAAGCCAATATAGCTTTAGAAAAAAGCGGAGATATGTGCCCGGCAGCCCTTAATTTGATGTCGAAATCGTGAAAGCTTCCTGAGCCCCTACATTCGCGTAATTCTACCAAGATTTGTTGACGACATCACACCACCCCCAAACATTATCATTGTCCGATCGCATTTCTATACGGCACAAAGAATTGTTGCATGGCACAAACTTTATACGGAAAACACTGAGTAACTTGTAAAAAAATAACTCAATTCAGAACAGAAGGTCACATGCTTTGTATTTCCAAAAGCTCTCCTGAACAGAATAGGAACCTTTGGAAGGAAAATTTAACAAAATTTATGTTTACGTTTAAAAAATATGTGACCTCAAATAATGTCAACAACTGTAAAAAAAAACGTTTATGGTAAAACAAGTTGCACCGTGAAAGTCGCATTTTGAATTGCATTACCACTTACTAGAGCAAGCCCTCCTCTCCCAAGTGACTGGGTAACCGAGAAGATTAAAAGCGAAAGAAAATAATCTTGAGCTTCCCAAGGTGTTTTCTTTTGTTTCCCAGATTTCCCGGACCGGAGTCGGTCCGGAAAATATGATCACTTCAACAATATAAGAAACCAACACTAAAACACTAATATAAGGCGGTTAACACAAGAGAGCCAGTGGAAACCCGCTATTCGGCTAAATGATCGCGGCTTTTCTAGCACATTGCACAATTCTAATAACGTAATAGCTTTTTTCTAGAACAGTCGACCTGCAATTCCTACCTCTTTGCTTGTGATTTTAATGCGCTGAATTGCCTTCTTACCTTCACAGATGGTTGGCAGAGCGTCCGGTTCAGGCGAGCCTTCTTCAGACCCAAACCCATACGTACATAGTTTTCATATGCGCCATGCGAAACACGTTTCGTACAAAAAATGGTGTACTTGCTCAAACCCACCCACCCCTTTAAAATCTCGGTGACGAAGTGGAAAAGACAGTAAGCGGGAAGAACAACTCTGTTCGTGAAAGCTGGCGGCTACACATGAGTACGGCATCGTGCAACAGCACGAGTGAGTTGGTTCGGTGCCACGAGAATTCTGCAAACACGTAAACAAACAAGAGAACAATCAACACGTCAGGCGACCGGTCACCGGATACAAGCAAGCGCTATGCAGCGGCAGAACGACGATGCCTCGAAAAGACACTAGAGCAGCCTACGAGGGAAGCGCGGCCAGTCGCGGCGGGGTCCCCCAGCCGGTCCTTTTGTGACGCCGGCTGACGGGCTTCCTACTCTCTCCCCTTTCCCTCTGCTTCGGAGAGGCGTGGCTTCGGCGCTACTTTGAAGGCGCTTTTCCGGAAAGAAAATAAATTGTATTGCATTATCGTATTGTAGTGGTCTTGTTCAACCACTTGTATTTGTCGTTCGCGCTTTTTAAGTTTTGTGATGTGCGAACACCTATACTTTGTTTCACCTTATGATGTACCGCAGGAAAGGCTACAAGCGCGAGCTCCTTGCCCTGAGGCACATCTCGGCGGCACAAGCTCTCGTGACTTAAGAGCGGCTGCCAGCGCTATGAGCTCGCGCTTCTAGCCTGCACTGCGGTACAACATAAGGTGAAACGAAGTATAGCCGAATAGTTGATTTTGATATGGTAAACGTCGAGCCCCTTTAAGGCCTGTTCACACATGAAGCGGAGCGCTACAAGCGCAGCGCTTACCTCGCGCTAAGCGCGTGCTGACGGGAGCGTTCACCAGCTTTGTATCTCACCGTCAAAACTGTTGCTCATGGCAGACGATAAGTAGCTGACGGCACGTGACGAGCGCTACATTAGCGCTTCGCTGCATGTGAGAACCGACCTTTAGCGTGTTCTTATTTGCTCCTGGCTGAGTTTGACTGTGCTTCATTGCTGGTGTGTGTACAAGCTTTACTGAAACGCTCTCCCCGACGTTGTGCATCGGCTTTCCACAATAACGCACCGTGGTCAAATGCAAATCTTACGGTTGGTCCTCCTCCCTGGCCAAGCTAAGTACGCGGAATGTATTGTGGGACGGCACGCTTGCAGACATTTTTGTGACTGTGCTCAGAATTAGTGCTTCTGAAAGCATAATTGATTTATTCCTCTCATTTTCCTTTCTTGGGTCAATGTGATCACCCTGCTGTCTTCAGAAAGCCTTCGTCCTCGAGATTGCGGAGACCTGCAAAAGGCTTGGACAAACAAACAGCGGAGTTTACGTCATATTTCCGACCCTCGGATCTCAAGGGAACATCGGTCTATTGCGATATGAACGCCGACGGTGGAGGGTGGACCGTGAGTGCTTAAGTCCAAGCAAATGAATTCACACCCTACTCAATGTGTGTTCCTGTTGTTTTAAACCTGTCACATTTTCTGTCGTTTATTCAGAAACATTCCTCGTGAATTGAAATGCCTAACGATGAAGAAATCCTGAACTTTCGGCCTACCAAATTTTTTTAAACATTGTGCGACATGGTTTGTGCAATCAGCATCATTATTTTTCCGGATTTTACTCGTATACAGGCTACTCGACTAATACCGGTCGTCTAAGTCGGTGTGAAGCATATGAATATGTTCCTCTAGGCTGATAGTTTCCCGAATCCATTCAAACACATTTAGTCGACAGCCAAACAGGTTAAGGTTCTTGCCCCTAGAAAAATACCTCCTGCGTAATTGACGAGAAGATTGAGGGGTGCCTTATAACATCATCTTAAAATCCACTTCCAGGTTATTCTAGAACAGAGGCCAGTATGGGAACAGCGTCTACTTCTACCGAAACTGGACGGAGTATGCAAATGGATTTGGAGACAGAGATAAGGAATACTGGATTGGTGAGTGTCGCACGCCAATGACGTGTATAGTATACGCCAGGTCTTAACGAAGGGAGGGGGAGGGGAGGGAGGAGGGGAATTTGGCAACTCTAAAGCTTTTGCCTCTCGACGACTTCATCGTTACCAAGTCGCGGATAGTCGGATTAGCCATACGTGTCATGCTTGATTCAGTACCTGACCGCGCTTACCGTACTCTCATAGTGGGAAACCCTAAAAATATTTGCCCAAGCGAAGTGCACGCAAAACAGGAGTCGTTCGAAATAAGGAGCATAAAGAAGAAGGCCCGCAACAGTCCTAATTGGGACCATAAAAATATTCTGTACAAAAAAGAGAGATCTCGGTACTCGTAGTTGAAGGCATTTTTTGTTTTATTTCTTCTTTTTATTTTTGAAGCCTGACACCCTCACACCTTGACATCTGGCGCTTTTTCTGTCTTTCACGTGGCGTTCTCAGCGGCACACGACGGCAAATGCACATCAAGCTATTCTTGAACACGTGTCGCCATCTGTATTTTATATTGAGAAACTGCAATTTGCCGTAACTGAATGGGAAAAGTTTGAGGTCTAATAACATTCTTAACGTGCAATGCATCAATATGAAAGTTCTGGAAAATACGTAATATCGAAGGATGCTTCGTAATTTAATGTCTCGTAATTTTGATGAGTTGGCATGATTTCGTTTTTATAGCACCCTAAAATAATACCACTTTAAACTTTATCTTTTTTATCTTAAAATATCCATTATCTGTAAGGTTCGTTCATTACTTTTTTAATTGATTATATCCAGCCGAACGCTAACGTAAAATATCGTTCAGCAATATGCTGAACACCTCGAGAAATATTTTTTTCAATATTAGAGACTGTGGTCTATTAAATGCTGAATAATTAACTAACATCTAAAATAATCTTAATATCGATACATTAAAGTGTCTTTGAGAAAGACTTCTTTAACTTGACATCAACTTTATAATTGTAGGATACATAGAAAGAAAGTATAAACCTTCGAAAAAGCTCCAAAACATCATGCACGGTGGGAGTTGCACCTTAGAGAGCAAGGGACACCTTCTATATCTCGGTATTCAGCATATTGAATGAACTGTCGTGAAGTACACGGAGCTGCATAAAGCCGTGTTAAAATCTCAATATTATATTCATTTACAAGCAGAACAAAAAACTTTTATGCGAAAGTTTATTCTTTAGGTGATGTTTTTTCGGCATATTGTAGTGTTTCCGATCTTTTTTTATATTAACGATGCATCCGCAGTTCGTCATTGACCAAAAACAAAAAAATACAAAAGAAATAGGCAGGCATAAGCAGAAACAGCTATATAAACCATTTCTGTGAAAACATAAACTGCTTTATATTTTGGCTTGCACAATTTCGCTAACAGATCGAAACCTAGGTACTGTCTGGTTATCATGAAAATATGAAAAGAATCTTCAAAAGCAATTAGCTACTTTTTATGTAGTAATTTACTCAATTACTTTCCATTTGAGTATTTCGTACTCTGCTTAAATTTCTTCTAAGGCCAATATGAGTAACTTAACTTAAGTAGTTTTTTTAATATGGTTCCTGGAACGCGTCTCCGACTGGTGTTTTTACCACGTCTAAAAAAGTGGTCCTTCAATTTCCGCCTAATGATGTCATATAATTGTCTTGCTGTCGGCGGTTGCGATCCTGGCGTCGTCCCCATAGCCGTGGTGTACACACACTCAATTCTGTTACATCACGGCGCGGTGGTGGCGCGTCGAGCGCACTTCCGGTCTGCGGCTTTGTGTGGAAGTCACCATGGTGGACGTGAATTCCTGCATTCTTTGAAAGAAACCAGAAAAACTCCTGCCTTCTCGACAAAAAAGCCGCGACCGGGGCTGTACCAAAGGAGTCGAGAAAGGTTTGAAGGTCAGTTTTCATGTGGGCGGTTCGACCGAAACCATTGATCAGTGCCGTGAAAAAAAAAAAACAAAAACAGCCGCCGTCGTGTCACGATTGCTTGTGTGGGAAACACTTTGGGTTGAATTCACTAATATTTGTGATCGTCAGATTGATTTGTTTTGCTCAAACACGAACGCGGGAAAACCGCCAAGTTGTACGAACCACCTGCGGACTATGAGTGCGCCTTCAAGTTCAAACGGCTGCCAGATCACTCGAACAGTCGTCCGCTCTTTCACGCGTTTTGCTTGTCGTCTGCTCTTTCAGACGACACCGGCCCGTAGACCGAACGTTGGCTTGGTAATTACGATACGAAATGAGTGCCGGCCTCATAAGACTTTTAAGTTTGAAGGTTTGCTGGGGTAAGCAGGCTCGGTGTAAACAGTGGATACAAAAAGATGTTGATTATTGTTATCAGTGGCCATCACCGACTTGTTATGCCTGATTCACTTGATCCGATTCTGCTTGCGATTTTCACTACCGCCGTCGACCAACTCAGCTACGGTTCACGCTTTTTCAGCCCGAGCGACTACGTGACTGAAGATTGCGAGCGGAATCTCATCATACGAACCAGGCTTTAGCGTCCATTCTGCGGCGTCCACGCGGAATGAATCGCCGCATGTCACATTATTCACGCGAAGTTTTGCGGTGTAACAAGCGTCGGTAATTTCGATGAGGTCTCTCAAGTAGTCAGACATTGCCAGGAAGGCGTAGAATGAACAACTCCAGCGCGAAAAAGGGCACGGGCACTGACACCGACGCCGATCTTCTTGCCCACACTCTATCGCATATGCGCGGCGCCGGTGGAGTCCGCTAGGGCTTTCTGGTTTGTTTGTCAACATGAGTTGGTCATATGCGGCAGACGCCTGTTCTGCTGCAGGTCGCTCTCCAGTGTCACAGTCCACGGAAGCGTCATGCAGCCGAGTTGGGACGCCACGACGACAGCGACACTCGCGTTCTCTCGTGCTTTTCGCCAGCATTTCTACGGCCAACCGCCAGATTGCGACCCTTCGACAGTTTGACCCTCCGGCTTTCTGTGACGTCATTGGTTCCCACCGGGACCACTTTTGATGTATGGGTGGATAGACGCCAAGCACACCAGTTGGAAACGCGCTCTAGGCACCATAGTTGTAATAACGCTCCTATACACTGGGGAAATTGGCGCCATTCATTGTTGTGCAAATGCTCAGGGCACGTGCGCTCCACGTAGTCCTGATCATGGCGCCGCTGTGCCGCCGTGATTAGGGTGCCTACATGTCTGTCTGTCTCAGGGTGAAGACATCCATTGTTGCACTGAATCTGCCAGCGCGTGACGCCTCGCGCACTCGGTGCGTGACTCGGCGCTAAAATGGCGTTTATGCATTAGCCAAAGCTATGCGCTCGAGCTGAGTGACACCGGATTGCGCGCACTTCAAAATGCATAAAAAAACGATTGGGCGTAAAATGGCTGAGATGTCACCACTCACAGCAAAAGCGCGTGTGTATGAAGGCACTCTAGCCGTGATCTTCCTAAGGGCTGCACGTTGCACGTGCCTCTTGCATCGACGCACCTTTGAAACATGAAGAGGCTTTAAAGGGGCGACGCAACGATTTTGTACTTTGCGCAAATACAACTGAGAGCGGATCCCCGACCTTAGTGACGTGTAAACACCCGTTCGTTTTTCACCACACTCAATCGAAGTTGAAGAAAAATTTAAAAAAGACGAGCAGCGTTCATCCCCTCATCTCGCAGCTAGGACAAGCGGCCACGTGATCTGAAGCCGATTAATAATAATATAATTGGGGTTGTGTGGATATTTATACAGCGAGTCGTTCGTCAGCCATTTTAAAGTTGGGCGATGAGTCACTTCGCTGTAGATGAGCAATTTAGCCAGTGCAGTACAACATCTAGCCTGGGGTCTTTAATGAGCACCAGGCAGTAATGATACACGACCGCACGCCGGTACCATGCTCATCCAGATCGAAACGGGCAGGTGTGGGGATTGAACCCTGGATCCCTGGGTTCTGCAGCGCGAGCTTTCGCTCAACGTGCTTCGAGCTGGTGTGCGCTAGACCACTCGGCCACCGATCCCCCAAGCCGATTATATGCCGCCAATGATGATAATAGCCAAGCGCTGAGGTTGGCGCGACACAGGACACGCGCGGAGTTCCAGTCATTGTTATGGTTTGGCTATTGTCGTCATTGCAGTGATTGGTTCCCGAGCTATCGATTATCATGAGCCCAAATCTAGTGCCCCCGCAATGGTCGGGTTCAATCTATGAGCCGCATTAAAATATCGTCACTGGACGATACTGATATTCCTCAGTTACGTCATCAAGTTTCACGAAGGAGAGAATGAAGGAAAACGGTCACTTTTGTCCTTGAAATTACACCCCAACAAGGGGTTTTCTTGGCCAGTGACGTTGCGTGCGCGTATTCTCGAATCCCACTAGTGCCATTAAGCGCTTTTAAAGTGAAAAGACATTCCAATTGAATATCGCTGCACCGCCTCTTTAACTAGTAAATGTCTGGTGATATATAAGATAACCTTCGGAGTTCCGAGCCAGACGTTAAGGTCACAGGCAGCGATCATGAAAAAATTTCGCACTCCATGAGGTATCAAAGCTTTATTTTGCGTTCAAACAAACTGACCTGAGCCGCAGCACTCATATTAGTATTTAGAGGTTTAAGAACGGCTTTCCATGGATGAGCATAGGAGCGGTTGACTTTGTGTTTGATTACTTGTTTGCTCGCCATGGGTGCTGCCGAGACCGAAAGGCGGCCTATCTTAAGGTTAGAAAAGTAGCAGTAAGCCAACACACAGTTTACAAACCAGCTCGCGTATTGCCGCATATCTTGTGGGCCCTGCACGTGTGCAGAAACCAGATTGCTCCGAGGCGGCATCTGCGCATGCGCAGTGCCGACAGCAGCACCACCACAGTGCAGTGACGTCACACAGCCTATAGCGGTTTGCTGAGCATCTTTTCATCGCCCCGCAGTCAATCAGATTGCGGCGTTAGCCGATAAAAACGCCGAAAAACGAATCCCGAACCAAAAAAAATGCGTAGGCATAATAAGCCACTCTCCGTATTTCTTAAGCTGTCGGTGTCTATTGACGTTTAAAAGCATGACCTCTGGGCGACGCCATATTGCGGCTGGTGTGAGGAGATAGTCTGATACTATCAAGCATTGCTGAGCCTTACCCACGGCCTCAGCAATGCTATTAGACGATCTACCCTCATCATGCAGCAAGATGGCGGCGCCCACAGGCCGTTCTTACAAACGTCTATACCCACAAAACGATCCGAAGCTCATTGTGATTATAAGTTAATTTAATTAACGCCGGTTATCGACTCAACAAGTTCTACTTGTGAAAAGCAGACGTATGGTCATTTTGTTTTTGCAGCTGCGCGCGCTCAGTTTTGGTTGATGCCTTCAAACGGGTCTTACGTCTCCTCGTGCCATATTATATTTCAGCTGCGGTACCGTCTGACTACACGCTTTCATTTCTTTGATTCCGCAAGGAAACGACGTGCTGCACACCCTTACATCTGATGACAGGGGATTCTTCTACGCATTGAACTGAAAAACGAGACAGGAGAAAGCCTGGTTGCAAACTACAAAATCTTCAAAGTCGCGTCTGAGGCTAACCGCTACAAACTGACGATCGGCGGCTATTCCAGGCCCTCAGGTAAGGCCGGTTCATATTTGTTTTTTCATCTACGCAATTTTCAATCAAATTTACAATAATAAAAAAAGCTCTGAGGCATGACTGCGTTTATGCTGCCTTTCAAGAGTGGTGTCGCAATGACATTCGTTAATCGTCCGTAAATCAGCTTAGCAGGGAAGGAAGGCTATCAGTATCGCACTTGTATAGTCATGCACTGTCAGTGGCAGAAAGTGGTGGACGTCTTCTTCCCCTGAGAGTGAATTACCACCGGGACATCCCTCGTCGTTTTTGTTTTTGTTTTTTTGGCTCAGTTAACTCATGGAACACCAAGGATTGGCGTAGGAGGTTCTTAGTTTGTTGTGTTTACACTTAGAATTGGGCACAATTTGCTGGGCTCGCATGTCTGCTTTTCCAAAAAGCAAATCTGTAACTTTATTGAAATTAAAAAAAATTTAAGCAATAAAAATGGCACAATTCCCCCCCCCCTCCTCTCCCCAAATATATCCAACACCTCTGCAGTGGTCTATGAACGCTCTTACTTTAACAGGCTATTTACTCTGGCTATACATGTACACGTTACTGAAAAAAAGTAAAGAATAACATTTACAATTACTCAAGGCTAAATTGTAATTTTTTGCAATCACAATTACCTTCGCATAAGAGTAAGTGGCCGTTACCCCGAAAAGTAATCCGTTACTTTCGTGGCGTTACTTTCAACAATATTTTCCTCAATTAAATAAACAAAGGGAAGAAGGTTATTCAAGTTCTTATGGTTGCCATCTGTTCCATTTATTTTCCTTGAGTTTATCGATCCCCCGGGGGATCGGTGGCCGAGTGGTCTAGCGCACAGCAGCTCGGAGCACGTGGAGCGAAAGCTCGCGCTGCAGAACCCAGGGATCCTGGGCTCAATCCCCGCCCCTGCACTTTTCGATCTGGATGAGCATCGTACCGGCGTGCGGTCGTGTATCACCACTGCGGGGTGCACGTTAAAGACCCCAGGCTAGCGGTTGTACCGCACTGGCTAAATTGCTCATCTACAGCTGAGACATCAGGCGCCCACTGAGGCAGACTAACTTCCGGCTGCTGTATAAACATACACACAACACATTGCTTGCCTTGAGTATTTTGAGCTACAGCTGGCTCTCGAAAGTCTCGTCAGACATTTTGCGTCATTTCTTACTGAAGATGTCGACTGCTACCCTGAACACCCTTGAACTGAGGCACTGGATGGGAGTGCTATGTTGTGCCTCACAAATATTTAGTGCTCTGCATTGAAGCTTTTTCAGTGAAGCAATGGAAGTACTCTTTAGCTCGAAGATAGAGCAAAGCTTCATCGTTGCAGCCGTTGCCTGATGTTCGAGAGTTTTAGTAGAGTTGGTAACAGTAAGGTGATAATTAAATAATAAATAAGGTTTGGCTCAATATTCTTTTTCTTTGGTTGTGAACAGGTCGAGCCTGGGTTGAGACGCTCGATGAATAAGAGTTTCCAATATATAAATATAAGTAATCGAGAAAAAACAACACCAGGACACTCGTAACAACAATTAATTAGAACGTTGGTTAAAACAAGGAAATGTAAACGCACGTTGGCTTTGTGTACCTCTTTCGGTGTCGTTCAAAAACGCACGGAGCACGGACCGACTGCAGTTTACTCCGGTGACGAAAAAATCCCTGGAGAAGGGGAACAAGAAGGACAGAGGACAAACACAAATGTCCAAACACAGCTAGGTGTTCCTGTCCCTCTTGTTCCCCTTCTCCAGGGATAGTTTTCGTCATTCTTGTCCAGCTCGCTTGCACCTTGCATTTAATTGCATTATAATTACTCCGGTGTTCTCCAGATAGACGTCCACTGATGCCACGGGCAGTGAAGGGTAGAGTACTAAGTAAGCCGCGCTATGGCCCCACTCATGAGTTCCACTCTCTCCCAAGCCCAGAATATCAAATCTACGTCAGCCACCATTATGTTTTATTTGTAAAAATATCTGCTTGAGATAAAATGCGTCTGCTGAGGTAAAACAGGAAAAAGAAAAAAGGAAGATTATTACCATTTTCGAAGTGCTCGCAAATAGCTGACTCACAAAAAGGGTGACTGAGATGCAGATAACCTGGCTGGAATTCACAGATAAAGCGGGCCAACCCTAGAAGTTGGACTACAAAAAAGTAAGTAGCTTTTAAAACAGGGTAAAATAAAGTGAAAGAAGCAGAAAAAAATACATCATCTTTTCTAAAAGAAGATAATAAGTGTGCAGCAACAAACGAAGATGCTTGTGGCAATAACACCTTCACATATTATCACGTCTCTTTTAGTGGATTTTAGAGTAGACGGAGCGTTGTATCGTGTTATGACATTATGAAAATGGTCGTAGTCAATATAACCAGAAGGACATTGTTAATTCTTTTCGGCACTCACCGCCTCGAGCTTCTCGAAGAGGCACACAATCACTTGGTGCCCTCCTCTCCCCCTTCCGTCGCAAAGAAAAACAAAGACACAAAAAAGTGAATATAACTTGCCCCCCCCCCCTTTTTTTTTGTAGAAATGTTTATTTGGGTTTGTTTACATTGTTGTTAGGGTGTAAAAAAAAACTTCAGGGGCTTTGTGTTGCAAAAAAAGGCTTCACGGAACTGAAGAGTGCCAAGCCTCTTTTGCCCTGGTCAATTCGTGTCAGTGTCACTGCGCGCTAGTTTACCAAAATAAAAACGAACTTTTCTTTAGAAAAGGGGGCGGGGCTGGTCCTGAAAAAATGTTACGGATTCCAAGGAATCCGTTGCGTGAAAATATATAAGGGAATTACTTTAAAATTACTCTAGAAAATATGTAATTATTTCGTTTCTAAATTACCGATCAATGTAAGTGATTAAAGTAATTTCGTTACTTGTAACGGATTACGTACAAGTCTGCTCTGTGGCACGTTATGGGAGACACCATCTCAGCCATGTCATGCACCAGGCTCATTCTGCAGAACGCAAATATTGATTATACTCGTGCCCTGCGGAAATGTAGACTCTGGAGTTTTTTTTTTGTTTTTTAAATAGAATTTAGAGTCTTTTAGACTGGAGACAATTTTGGGGATAGGTGAACTGGCTTATGACGCATAAAAGGCGTATCGATTAGAAATAACATACGTGTGTCATGGTTGTAAATGCGGCATTACCACCTTTGATCTCAATCGTTTTTCATAATGCCAGTGTCGTAGTAATATGAGGGTATCCATAGAAGAGTTCTCAGTGATAGTCCCTTCAATTTATTCACGTTTACAGGTTCGGACTCGTTCAGCTACATGAACGGAATCAACTTTACCACCTTCGACAATGACAACGATAATTCAACCGTCAACTGCGCCACGAAGTACAAAGGCGGTTGGTGGTACTACAGATGTCACCATTGCAACCTCAACGGCCTCAACCTGAACGGACCACACGAGCGTCGGTGACGGCATCGAATGGTCCTGGCGGAACCACGTCGATGACTTGCATCTCATTACTCCTACCCCTAGAAGCGCGGATGATGATCCGGGAGGCCAACTCGCTGCCCGTAGTAGTTTGCTGAGTCGGCGTATCTTTCCATAAAAAACTGGGCAAATCTGTATGAAATAACGTTCAAAGCTGTAGTCAAGAATAGCCTGAACTCCACCTAAAAAATGAGCGCCACTCAGCTTTCTAGTCGACTGGTGGAACTTGAACAAATTCGCTTGGGGACTTCACTTTAATGATTATATCTCGTTGGCAGCACTGTATTATTTACTTTCACTTTAATTTTTGACGCGGGGTTGCTGGCAGATTAGGAGCACTCTTTAGTGGGCGCGTTCTGAGTGGTGTGTTTAGCTTCCTGCATCGCCACTGCATTTTGAGTGGTTCTCAGAATGGCAGTACAATATGTCGTAGGAGTGGCAGGGTACCACTACTCGAAACAAAACGAAAGTCGTCGTAGGGCTACTACATTTGGGAGCACTCAGAAGCCGTTACAGATATCGCGACCCCCCCTTAGTTATGCTAACGACCCCATGCGCAGTCACACGGCACGCAATCAACATGTAATCACGGCCACTACCTGGAAAAGAAACATGCTGACAAGCGACAGGGGAGCATTACGAGCAAGGCCCAGCGAGCTGCACTGCTTTTTGCTAAAATACGATTCTCAAGTGCGTACGCCCGTTCGCTGTCTTCCGTACGCACTAAAGCACTCCAAAACGCGCCTCGACGCACCGGCACCGCACCTATTACGAGTAGGGGTGACAATGTGAGGGGGGGAGGGATAATTCGCGGGGTTAGTCCACGACTGCTTTCACGCGGCCGGCTGGATTTGCTTCGCGGACAGAAAACATTCAAAGAAGGAATCGTATAGCGACAAATGGAATGCCGTCTTTATTGAACCTAATACCTGCTTGCTGTGCTTGCCGCAAGTGATCCGGCGTTTTCGGTTGACAGCGTCGAGGGAGGCATCACCGATTCAAGCGGCGTCGGTTAAAACTGTTCAACGTTCCTGCTCACCGGTTAGCATTCGTTATCCACTTTCAAGCACCGGATATCCGCGTCGCGACTGTGCAGGCACTTGGCGCTATTCAGCGCACGGAACACCCATTCAGCTGGGGGCACAATTGTCACGATTGCTATCGAACGAGGGTAGGGAGGGTAGTGGATTACAGACCAGGGCCCGTTTGCTCGAAGCGCTAACTGCGGCTAAAGTTAGCCGCAGTACCTAGGAGAGGGATTTTGAAATCCCGTGACTGGCTCGGTAGGGATGCGGGAAACATGGCGGTGCCCCGGTGAGTGAGCGCCGCTCGCTTTGGAACTAATATGTCGTTGTAGCTGCAATATCGGGCGCGTTAGTCAGCAACAAATGGTGCGGGAGGTTTTCGCTTTGCCTTACCTCACTTAAATCTCAAAGCATGAGCAATGACCTCACCGCATTTTTAGATAGACTTTCGATTCTGGCCATTCCTAAGCCTAAATGAACGCGATAATTGTCGGCATGGCAACGTCTTTTGAAAGTGGATTGCCTTGACTCGATCGGCTGGGTATTAATAGCACACAAAAGCAGACAGCGTTCTAATCTCGACCGGCTTTATTAGGGGCGACCAGGTAACTCCGCGTTTCCCTATGGGAGCGCGCAGGCCCAGAAATATCACGTGAACGGCTTGGAAATACCGAGTGTTCCGCTAAGCGCCGCCCTAGCTCAACACCAAAAGCGCGTCGGCTGCTATGAAAGGCAATGGGAGCGTGTGGAAATAATGTTGGTTTCAGATGATTTTTTGTCGAATTTAATAGGCCGGCGCTAATGCTAGCACATAGTCCGTATAGAATAGGTTAAAATGAGTCGCTCTATTACAGTTTTCTCGGGCAGAATAATTAGTATTGTGAGCTAAGCATCAGCAGGGTGTACGTCTGTATAGGATGGTGCATCCAGTCCGCCTGCTGGAGCCCACTCCGTGATCGGAATAAAAAATCGAGTTAGATGGTCAGCAGGTGGGCCGTGACGCTCTTGATGAATGTTCGAAGCGAGACACTGTCGATTGCATGGTGCTGAACTGGTGACTGTCATGTCGGGGGGGGGGGGGGTGACCTCGAAAATTGAGGGTGCGAAGGAGTTCTAATAACGAAGCGTACGGGAGAAAAGGGACTGCAGTCCACCAGTGCGAGTACGCCGCACGGAGGAGGCAAAGGAAGCGAGGGGTCCGGTAACAAAAAAGTGGATAGGAGCCGCGTGGTCGTCTACTTGACGTAGATGTTGAAGCGGGTCCCTTTCGAGTGAACAAAGAAGGTGCAGTGCTCGATAGGATGGTGTTCGGGGCCAAGTTGGTGCCTCATAATAAGGTAGGAAGCGCGACGTTGCACCGACTCGAGGAGGCAACAAGTTGCCTGGTTGCCACATACCACACCGAGCAGCAAAACTCCAGGATGCGCGACAGCACTGCAGTGAAAAGCAATCCGAGCACATCGGGACTGGCTCTTCTTCTGGGTCGAATGACGGAGCCAAGGAGTTACCTTTCCCCGGAAACGACGTTTTGAACATAGCGATAGAAATCTAAACGCTGGTCGATGATGAATGACACCTATAGGAGGTGGATATGCGTTGTTCTTGGCATTTCGACTCGGTTCAGGAAAAGGTTTGGAGGGGTCGAAGGTTGGCGCTAGGCAGTGATGTGCACGGTAGCGCATTTGGTTTAAATTTAGGGGAAGTTTGTTATCTTTTTACTAGAGAAGAATGCGATCTAGGTCAGATTCTAGCTCTTTACTGAACGTGCAATCGCAATAACGATGAGAAAAGATCTTAATATACAGCCGATTATCCTCAAAACGTAGGCGGTGGTGGAGCGGACACACACAGAGACACAGGCGAAATCGTCTGCTAGTGTGTTAAGCCACAGCGGCAGAAAACGCCGTGGCGGTTTGATTTTTTCAGATTTCACGGTACAACAGCTCCTACACCGGCACACACATTGCACGAACACCACCCAACAGACCGAACACTGTTACAGGCACATAAATGTCAGTAGTACAACAAGGCACAAACAACTTCAACATAACAACTCAGCGACTCTCTACCCTAATCACCCTACGAACCCGAGTCGTATATATTCCCTACCATTTTCTGACAATGATTACGCAAGTCACTGCCGCTCTTTACTAGATGAATACAAAAAGTGTTTGCAAGTATTATTAGATACAAGCCCTGTGTGTATTTAAATTGGCAGGCTAGACATCTCTCAATCTAGCGCTTTGAAAGGTAACATGATATGAACGTAATCAGCTAAAGTAACAATGCACGTCATGCTCCCGATTAGTTTCGGTTTCAGACTCATGCGGTGATAAGCAGCAAAAGTTACAATAATATTTCCATTCCTAATCAGTAATCGGCTATAGGAAACATAATTCTTAGTCTTGTGTTGTTCAATTCGTTCTTTTTTCTCTTAAATTCAGTGCTTGCGAATATGTGACTTAATTGTAGCGGGCAAACGCTGGCGGCACGCTTTCCCGTGTTTTTCGAGCGACCGATGAGTCGCTCTACTCGCTCCACTTTAAAACCCCCAAACTAAACTTATGTTTAAAAAAAAGTTTTGTGGTACATTTATATATATATATGCATATATAAACTAGCATAATCTTCTTTTTTTCTATGTGCTGCCTTTGGAGAACATATACACTCCTATTAAATTATATAAAATTTCAGTTTTCTATTAACAACAAAAGGCTGTATATTATATATAAAGTTGCTATAATAGAGACAGTGTTCAGGTGGCAATTGTTTCTATTCTTTTATTTCCAACCCTGACATACAATTTTATATTGAACATATTTTCCTTTCGAAAATACTTGAACCTTTTAAAACGACCTTTTTCTAAAACAACAACTTTTGAAACATTGTGGAAATGGAAATCTGAAAAGAAATCTTTTTCCAGCACTGGACTATCAAACTATAATAATAATAGTAATGAAACTTTCTAAAGCCAGAAACAACCTTGCAGCTTTCTTATTGCCACCTTTGAATGTGAAACAAACCAATAAACACATGAAAAAAGGAAACATTGAAGCAAAAAAAGCGATGTTACGTATGCATTACAAACATATTAAAGCCTGCAACACTGCAGTCATTTCACCATTTTAAAAAGAAATATCTGAAAAAATGTATAACACAAAAAAGTATATGAATTACACCAAGGAAGATACTGGGCCATAGGACCAGTTTTAGCAATAAAAAAAGTATGTGGGTGCCGAAAAGTAGCTGGAATGAATTTCAGGAGGGTGGGGCCGTTCGTAGTACCAAAATCTCCCTTTGCAGCGCTAAGTAGCACCCTTCCTGAGTCAGTTTGCCCACCGGCGTCGTCTGCTAAGGATCTAGCGGCATTTGTTCCCCAAGCACTTCAAAATCATTCCTCGTTTTTTGCAATGCCTAACTTGAAGGACCTTCCACATTCACAAAACTATTTCCTTTCAAGACTTTTTATAAGGGCGAAGAGAAAAAAAATGTGACACGGGCCGAGGTCCTAAGAATAGGGTAAATGAAGAATCGGCGTCGTGCCATTTTTGTTGAAACAATTGTTGCACTGACAAGGCAGTGCGTGCTGGGGCATTGTTGTGATGGAACTATCATTTCCACTTTCGCTCACATCGGGGCATTTCTCCCTTACTGAGTTTCGCAAGCATCGCGAAATTCCCAGGTAGAACACCTGATTAACAGTTTCATTAGGAGGATCAATCTCGAAGTGAACAATGCCCAAATCTTCCTATATTTTCATCAGTTTAGTAGGTTGAAGGTCGCCCTGAACGAGCTGGGTCGGCGATCAATAGTGATTCCCTGTCCTTAAAGTGAGAAAACCACTCGTAGACTTGCGATCTCTCATTTGCGTCCTCTTTGTAAGCTCTCTGAAGCATTACAAGAGTTTCCGGCACCGCTTTTCCCAATAGAAAACAAAATTTCACGGGCGCATGCTGTTCCTTCATATCGGACATTGCAAAAAAAAAAATGACCAATGATTTTTATCCGCTTGGGGACAAAGATTAATCGCAGATAATGCCAGTCGGCAAACTCACTCGGAAATTGTGTTGCTAAGCGCTGCGAGCTGCGGAAGCTGGTACTACAAATGGCCCGCCCGTTAGAAATTCATTCCATCAACTTTTGCAACCACCCACCTTTTTTTCTTTTTTTTTTAAAGATGGCAACCAGTCAATTAGGCTCAATATACCTTGTGCGAAATCACTTGGTGGTCTGACAACACTAAAAGCATCGTTAGCCTGAAAAGAAGATGTCTTAGGCTGGCTTCACACGAAGAAAATTTTTCAACATTTTGACATAGCAAGGAAAACACCATTTTGAAAGTTTCACGGTCTAAAGGGGTCTCCAGGCCCCGGCCCGCGAGTCAGGTCCGGCCCGCTGAGGCCCTCTGACCGCCCCGCGGCTGGCCATGGTGCTTACCATGTGGTCCGGCCCGCGGCCCGCTACCGGCAGGTCCGCTGCTACCAGTGCGGGCAGAAGCGCGCGTAAAGACGCCACGGCGCGACGAGCACCCAACATATCGGTAAGAGGAAACACCGCATCGTATTTCTCGCCTGACGCCGAAATACCTGAGCCTAATTAACTGGTTGCCATCTTTAAAAAAAGAAAAAAGATGGGTGCTTACAAGAGTTATATCAACTTATATGGGACCCTGGTATTACACTTGCATCATCACATGAAGCCATTCAAAACCGTTCTGCTCGATTCATACTACATAAGTATCACCAAACATACAGCGTATCAGCAATGAAATTCAATCTCTGCTTATCTCACCTCTCTTCGCAGGAATGTGTCACGCTTGTGCTTATTTCACAAGATCCATTATCTTAACACGTCAATGCGCCAGCTTTTGTTAATACCACCGTCTTATATCTCATCGCCCGTCGACCATCGATGTAAAGTTGGCATTGCTCACTGTCACACATCACGTCTTTTTCAGTCATTTTTTGCCCAAAACGCCTTCCCGCAGCTGTAGTCGAGATTGCCGAGAGCGCCGATTTTCGAATTGCTGTTTACAATTATTTTTTGCATCCTCTATAGCTCGCTTGTTAAGTGAATTTGTTTGTGTGTGTAATGTTTCAAATCATTTTTTTTCTCCAGTTCAACTCACTAGTTAGGTATATTTGTTTTGTTTGTATACTGTTGCTATGCCCATCCCCCTTCTGGAATGCTATCGGGCCCTGAAGGGAATCAATAAATAAATAAATAAATAAATTTTCTATGCTCGGTTCACCCGGAAGCTGAGAGTGCGATGGAAGCTGCGTGTTCGCCGGACCAATCAACCGCATGTCACTTATCGCCAGATCTCGCTCTCCACGTGTGAATATGCACAAAGGGTGTGACCACGTGGTAAAAGACCGGGAGTTGACTGGTTCAGCGGGCATGCAGCTTAGGGGTGGATGCACTGTCAGCTTAGGGGTGGATGGGGTATAAAAGAATCTCGAACGCGGCTTCAGTGGCGCAGGCGCTGCATGTGTGTGTGTGTGGGGGGGGGGGGGGGCATTGTTTTTGCTTTCTTCCACTCCGGCTGAAAGCAACTGTACAAGCGGACAGACGAACATGCCCTCGCCGACAGCTCCTTCCCGTTCCATTTAACTTCACCCTTTCTCGTTTATCCTCTTCCCCTCTTGTCTCCGTTGTGTGATTGTGAGTTCGTGTAGTTCGTGGTTCACTCTCGACCTCTTCCCTCTCTCTTTCATCTTCATCCTCGAGAGGGACAGTCTTCGGGAACATTCTGGCACAGGCGGGTGAGCGCGCTTTTGTTCGCGTGCTAATAAGTCACTACCTCATCTGATCGTAATTTATGCCATCCGTGTGAAGACACACTCCCAGATATGAACTTTGGGCATCGCGTCGGCGATTGACTGCCGCGTCTGTTGCCCCGGAAGGACTCTGCATCTTCATCGACGGACTGCCTCAAGTGAACATCTAAGTACATTATTTGGCTATTGGGATATGAACTTAGGAACTTTGTCTCAAATATTCGTTTCTCTTTCAGGTATTCCAGCTTGTTTCTGAATTTATTCTCGCTACTTTAATTGCGACTATCATTCTTGTTTTTGGCATTTTGATTGTAAGGTTGCAAATGAGCCAGTTAGTTTTTTTTACATTTGCCACATGCCTACACCTGTACGAAATTGCTCAGTTTGCTCACTGACAGTGTTTATAATTCTCTACGCTGCTACTGGCGAGGGCGGCGTAGGAAAGCTCTCCGGAGAAAAGCTCACAGAAGAAAAGCTCGCTTTTAAGATGCAACGCCGACGCATGCGGGAAGAGCTCTCCGGTTTCTTGACGGATACGAAAGAGAGCTCGCTCGTGAATTTTGCGAATCGACTATTTATATCTTCACAATTAATACCTGCCTATGTGGTAGCCAGCAATACATGAGTTGCGAACGCTTTTATTTTCAGCGGGTTCCGAACAAGACAACAGGCTAGGAATGATTAAAATACATTGCCAAAGAAGAAAGAAGAATAAACCCCTTGACGAACCTGGAGAAAATCTCTCCCCGCACTTCATATTTATGTAACACTGTGTGGAGGTCACGCAAGTCAAGAAACGATGTTTAAAACAAGGTTGGAAATAAAAAAAGCTCAAAACAAAAAAGAACTGTATTGAATCCATAGCTGTAATGTAGCTAGACCGGAAAAACTATAAGCCTCGTTTGTTTCATTATTGGGATACGCCGGAATTTAAGCCGTTCGTCTTTTTAAATTAAGGGTGAAATAAGAAGATGTTGATATAGCTATTCAGCGCAAGCTACCGCGTGACAGTTATTTTTTGTATAACATATCAACGCAGGAACAATACAAGGTGATTTAAATTAGAACATTCTGAACGCGGTTGTGAGACTGGGGCTGTGAATAACTGAGTCTAGATCGGTCCGCAAATTTTTAGGTGTTCTTATCTCCGTATCCCCCGCTTTGGAGGACAGCCTTCCTCCGGTGGTGGGCTTTTGTCCGGAATTCTACCGGCGACCGCCGGTATGAAATGGCAAATGAAGACAACGTGCCCATCGACTCTTCGCGTGGGAAGAAAGTTCCAGGCAGAATGCCATGCTGCTGTGTGGACTGGTAATGTATTTATTGCTCAAGGCTATATGTTAAGTTACACAGCAGATACTTTGTGAAATTAGGTCTCGATTTTTATTTCCCACTCGTGTCCTAATTTTCAGCTTTCTGATACTCTGGAAGCGCCTTGGAAGACAGTAAGTTGAAGGTTCCGCTATTGAAAAAAGAGGTAATGTATTATACCTGTATATACCATTCCTCCCTACAATCCCATTTGAAAACTGATGATTTACTTTTGATTTCAGAAATGGACAGGAAGAAAAGAAAAGTAGACACCGAGTGCCGTAATTTCAATCAGGAATGGGGGTCAAGTACTTGTTTATCCAGTCTGGGGAGAAAGCAACCTGTCTTGTCTGCAAGGAAACCGTGGCCGTTTTATGGAATACAACCTGCGTCGCCACTACGAGACCAAGCATGAAAAACAGCACACAAAATTTGTTGGAGCAGAACGCGCAGAAAAATATAGGTCACTGGAACGAGGTCTACAGTCACAACGAGAGGTGTTTTCACAGCAAATACAACAAAATGAATTGTTAACATCAGCAAGCTATGACGTGGCGCAAGAATTGTTCAAAAGAGGAAAGCCATTTACGGATGGAGAAATGGTGAAAGAGTGCGCGCTGCGAATGGCTACGCAGTTATTCCCTGACAAAATTAATATAATCAGGAATGTCAGTCTAGCTCCGAACTCTGTAGCGTGCAGAGTTGAGGACATCGGAAAAAAAATAATGTGTCAAATTGCTGAGAAAGCGAAGCAGTTCACGCACTACTCTCTGGCATAAGATGAATCCACGGATGTTTGTGACACCTCACAGCTTCTAGTGTTCATTTGTGGTGTGGACAGTGAGTTCAACGTTACGGAAGAACTAGCGTCAGTACGTAGCATCCAAGGGAACGTAACAGGATAGGACATCTACAGAGAATTAGAAAATACTGTATCGGAATATAACCTGGAGTGGGGCAAATTAAAATTGGTGGCAATTGATGGAGGGAAGAATATGTCTGGGGTAAGGAAGGGTCTGGTTGGACAAATCACAAAAGCCGCTGAGGTTGGTGGATTGACAAAGCCAATGTTTCTGCACTGTATGATTCATCAGCAGGCACTCTGTGGGAAATATGTGGACATGTCGTTTGTTTTAAAACCTGGGGTTTCAGCCGTGAATTACATCAGGTTGCATGGGCTTAACCACCGCCTGTTTCGTGAATTCGTAAAAGATGGTGAATCGGAGTTTGTAGACGTGACCTATTACACAGCAGTGCGATGGCTAAGTTGCGGTAAAGTGCTGTCGCGTTTCTTCAACCTTAGAGTAGAAATAAGGAAAGTTCTCGCAGACAAGAATCTGCCCGAACCGCTGCTGTCGAACAATGAGTGGCTTTGAAAATTGGTGTTCTGTGTAGACCTGAAGGAGCACTTGAATAAGCTGAATGTGAGGTTGCAAGGCGAGACACGTCTTATTCATGACGTATACATGGATGTTAAATGATTCAGTGTGAAATTACAGTTCTTCCAAAGACAAGTGCAAAACCAGAACTGGGAGCACTTCCCCTGATGTGCAAAGCTCCGTACACAGACTGATGCGGAATTCCCCTCATTCTTCGAAATGGAAATCCTCCGAGACCTTCAGAAGCAATTTTTCGAACGGTTTTCTGACTTTGATGGGAGAGTTGAGGAAATACAGGTGTTCCAGAATCCATTTAACTGCGATGTGGATGCGCCCCCGAGTAAGTTTCAATTAGAAATCATTGACTTACAGTCAAACGACATTCTGAAGGAAAACTACAAGGAAGGAAATTTGATACAGTTCTACAAATCCTTGGGCTCTGAGCAATTTACAAACCCGAAACAATTTGCTCGCGGGTATGTATCGGTTTTTTGCACTACATACCTTTGTGAGCAGACGTTTTCAAGGATGAAGTACGTAAAATCTAAATACAGAGCTAACTTGTCTGATGAACACTTGAAGTCCCTCCTAATTATTGGCTCATCAAACTTGCAGCCGCAGTTAAGCGAAATAATAAAGTCGAAGAATCAGCTACACCTCTCACATTAGTCCTGCACTTCATGTCCGGGTAAATGTGTCAAAATTCTGATGCATTCCGGCTCAAATATTGCTCAGTGTTTTGTGGCATATAGTCGTATGCTGTCATCATCAGGTTCACCGTGCTTAGTCTCCTGCTTCATATCTGTAACTACGTTAAAATTCCTTTGCATTCTCCTGTATATCGTGATATGAGTCATGTGTGATAACTATTGCATTTTGTCATAACCGTTATGCCTGGTGAGTTTTCTGGGTCACACTTATCGTATGTCACAATTACCTCTATGCTGAATTTCGAAATAAAGTATATGTATTAATCCACCTTTGATTACTTATCGTTTTTACTCTCACTTGAGCTTCTCTATTTAAATGCTCATCTGGACTTATAAATATAGATTTTACTGATTTATAATATTTATTTGTTTCCCGGCCCTCGAGACTGCGACAGGTTCCCAATCCGGCCCCTTGGCCGAAACGTCTGGAGACCCCTGGACTCTAAACCAACAAGCACGCCCCACCAAAGGATTGAGGTTTCATTCTCACCACCTGGCCATGGCCTGACAAGCAGCTGAAATCTCATTTTATCTTGAAGTCGCAAGAGCTGCAATGGACTTTTTCCACATACCGACGGCACCAGGCGGTGGCTGCACGAACTAAAAATTGAGCAAGTGACCTGCGCTACCAATCGATAATGGGAGCTATGCTACCACTTTCTTCGCTCTCTGAGTTGCGGCGCGTGCGCGACGGCATGCGAGCCACGCGAGCAGTACAAAGGTACGCACCTAGAGACTTTCATACCTCGTGATCAGCTTCGTAGGAAGAACCAGTGGGAACCCACATAAAACAAGATAACCTGCCGAGCAACGATGGCGACGGCGGCGAACGGGTGTGGCAGGAGGCAATCAGAAAGCCGTCTTTTACCCCGTCCCAGCGATAGAGCCGGGCGGCGTTCCCGCCGGGGCAGAGGGTTTTCGGACCGAAATCGGGCCGCCGGAGCCGAACGACGGTGTTCTACGTTCCCGGCGCCGACGGTAGACGGGGGACGCCAGCGCCCGCCCCATTGAGGGACGGCCAATCACAAATTAGGAAACTTTCGCTCAATCTGGCGGATTCTCAAAAGTTGGATGACCATGGGCACGGTCACGGGAGCGGGGATTGACCGTACTCTATAGGAAGAGGCGGTGAAGGCGTGAAGAACTGGTGATTCCGGTGAAGCACAGGTTGCATAGCTGACGACTACGGCGATTAGAGGTACAGCCGCCATTCTAGGTACTTTTCTCCTATGGAGTTGTTAACTGGTCGCACGACCAACGCGACTTTAAAGAGGCATCGAGGCGTCCACCCAAACGTCGTGTTTTTCTTTCCGTCGACTTTCTTTTTTTGTGTAACACAATTATATATATGCTGCAATTACGGGTTCTACTCGCTGATCCACAGCCTCCTTCCGAATTTCCTTGATTTCTCGTGCCAACTTCCGCCGCTTGGCATCGGGCGCTCGCGCGTGTACAGAACGCTTCTCGGAAAAGGTCCATTCCAGTCTCTCAAGTTCACAAGCAGCAACCGCTGAAATAGAGACATGCTATTTTTGCTATGATCACCATCAAAAATACAATTAGTTCATGCTGTATAAACTTTTGAAGTGATAAATGCAACTCTGCCGATGTCTTTCGCTGATGCACCTGAAACCATAAATTACAAAACCAGAAAAATAAAACAATCAAATTTTGCTGTCAATTAACCTTCTGAACCTGCAGTGATAATGAAATTAAACTACAAGCATATACAGATTCATTAAAAAGATATGTTTAATATCTATCTTGAATGAATTGCTATATTTTTATTGTAAATGTCCCATTCTTGCAAGCACATCAATTGCAGTCATCGAAATGAGACAGAGGCATCTGGGACATTTGGGATGCGAGTCACCTCACCACGGCCATTGCTAGCCTGGCTGCAAGCATGCCAGTTGACAATGTCACCAAATACTTTACCAGGAAAAATACATTTGTCTCCATTCATTTATGTCAGCGCACCCACAGTTTGGCACTGTGTGTACGCTGCTGCTCTCCTAGCGGTGTAGACACCACGCATCTGAGAGAATGCATGAGGATCACACCGTCCACGCTGTAGAGCAGTCATGCCGCACCAAGGGAGAGGGCTGCCGTGGGCACACCAAGAAAAGCCGAGACAGTAGAGACAGCTGCCTCGACTAGTGCTCCAGGTGTCCGCAACCATAGATGGCAACAGTCATCTATTGTTGCCATCAATCGTCCCAATAGACCGATCGCACTAAAGGCCCTGTCACACTGAGGCAGCAGTTGGAAAACTCTATCTGGCAACACGAGGAAATCATGTTGCCGGCAACCTTGTCACATCGCGGCAACAACAACGGTCGGGCAACATGGTGCTGCTGCCCGGCAACCGTGTTGGCCGATTTGTTGTCCGACCACCCTGTCACACCGCGCTGACGGCGGAGACAACACGGGGAACACTCCGCCATCTTGATTGTTTACCTTCGTTCTTGTGCGGCGCGACGGCGGTGCTGGAAATGTGACTACAAAGTGCTAGTTCGTTCGAAAGGCCAGAAATTACCACGGGACGACATCAACCAGTGACTGTGATTAGAAAACTTGACACGGGGAGTATTATCCACCTTTTATTTTATCAAAATGTTCTTCATTCGCTGACAAAGCAGATAGCCCAAACCGAGGAAAGTGAGATCGCTGATGTATGTTCGGGATTTACGCCACCGTATGAAGTGTTTCTGTCTGGTTCTTTCTTTCATGCAATTTCTATTTCTACTGTAAAATTGAGCTAGCACCGGCAGCACCCCAAAGCGTCTTTTGTAGCGTGGTGTTGAGCTGAACTGACAGTGCTTAAAAACTCCGACACCGACACGATCGGCCTTCATAACAATCGGTGGAATAAATATTTTTCAATGCTGTCTATTTGCCTACTGCCTGCTATGTGATCGCTTCATTCCCCAAGATGTCCTGGGTATTTTTGAAACAAATCAGGTGTACGGTAGCAGCTGTTTCCAAGTTCCAAGCATCAACAATCATTCTCAGAATGGTCATTTTAATGCTTCGATTTTTTAATCTTTGCTTTCCTGGATTATTTTTATTATACTTCATCAGCGGGTGAGTAGGCATGCCATTTATTTCTCTAGCAGTAATGCGAGTTGGTCACTAGGCAGTTCTAATTTCAACACCAGTCTGAACGTTCACGACCGTGGCTGTGACCATTTCGACAATCGCTTTCCGTAATTATTACACAGTAAAAACATTCATAAAATTATTGTAGCTGCACGCCAGCCTTAATTATTGTTAAATAACGTTTTCCAAACCTTTATTTGAGTAAGATGTTATTGATAGGGAACTAGCTCTGCCATCGAAGTTATGCTTGTTGTCGTGTTGCCAGCTCGAAATTCGCTCAGCCAGCGATCAGGGCAACACACAATGTCCAACGCAAGTTGCTGCTGTTTTTGTTGCCGAAAGTTATCATACCGAGGCAACATTTTAGTTGTCGTCCATGTTGTGCAGCTGTTTCCGCGATGTGACAGGTTTATTGGACACCACGGGGAGCGAGCAACAAGTTGCCCGACTGTTCGACAACGTGTTGTGTTGCTGTTGCCATCGTGTTGCCTCAGTGTGACAGGGCCTTAAGCGTTCCACACATGCGTGACGCTGCCATAACTTTAGTTCACAGGAGGCAGGCGGCAGTGCACGAGACGGCTGTAGTCTTCTCGTCACGCGCAAACTACACTCTAGACAGGCAGATGTCTCCCAGAGGAGGACGCTTGTACAAGTTCCTTGAGGAGAAACTTTCGTCCCTAAAGCAGGGGAGCAAAAGTTTCTCTTTCACCTGCATCTCATTATGGCGGCCACGAATCGAGCAAATCGAGCTCAATAAGGCTTAACGAGAACACGCAGTCTATTGTACGGAGCGAGAGGAGCAGCAAATAAAAAAGTAACACGAGCTTTCCGCGAACTGTATTTGTTTCCAAAGCCGGCTTCCACCTGCAGGTAAAGAAACTTGCGTTTCGAAAGCATGCAGTCACTCAGTCCTCTCATCGTCAGCACTGCGATGTTAAACGGAGACAACCGGCGCCCAGTTCGCGCACTTTGTCTTACCTTTGCTATTCCTCGAGACACAATTCCTGGTCAACCGTTGCGTCAACCGCACATCACGGAGGAGTGGTGAACCATTCGCCCGCAAAACCAAAAGCCGCTCTCAAAAAAGCAAATCCGAAGCAGCCTCTTGGCTCGTTTCAGCACGGTAACACGAAATTATGGCGTAGCCGCGTAGCGTAAGAGGAGGTTAAATCGCTTGCCACCAGATGGTAGGGTCAGGTAGAGTGATCGCAAGTAGCTGGGCTACGTGGCACTAGTTTCCGCCAATTCATGTTCTACAAAAAATATTTAATTTTCTCAAGCCACCATTGCGCTTCGGTACCGTCTATTACACACAGGCAGACACATTACGCGTACTACGGTACAAGCATCAGCTGAACATACGTAGAGCGCATACACATACATACAAACATCAATACAACAGCACAGTAACCCGATCACTACCCCCGAGATCTGCGTTTCCGTCTTCGGCTGCTGAGATCAGTCTATTTAAAGTGAAAAATCCTGAGGCTGCTGCGCATCCAGTCGTCGCAACCACGCAAAGCCTATTCGTCCAAAGGCTATTGGACTTTCACGGAGTGAGATATTTTCATAGTAAAGTATTCGGCGTCACCATGTCACAACCTGGAGGTTTTCAACACCCATGGGCTATAGACGCTTTCAGGCAGCTGTGCATGCGCGCCGCCATAATCGACCTTCAGTTTTTGTGCCCTCTTATTCCGTTCGCTTCACTTCATCATTGCCACAGCAGGTCAGGTAATGGCCACGATGTGTGCTACTGTGTCATTCTCCCCAGTATAGGCCTTTGAGGTGGCTGGTCAATGCCCGCTTCAGTGGCTCGGCATCTCTGTAAGACGAGAGAAGGTCGGCTATGGCGGCTCAATCTGGCGCGTGTTTAAAGCGTCTCTATAATTCCTCTCCACTTTCAAAGAATTTTGTTACATCTGAAAGATGAGGGGTTGAAAAGAGGGACGGAGAAGAAAGTCAGAAGAAAGGAGAAGTGATGCAAAGCGACTGACCGAATCGTTCTGGGCGAGCCAACACAGGACACCTGTCTGTGCAAAGATAGGGCTGGGGTGGTGTTTTGCCTAACCCGGGGGCCCTTGAAGGAAACCTAGCCCGGGCTTGGCTCAACTGCCAAGATCCCAGTTGGCACCTAGCACTCCCAGGAATGCAGGGGGTCTGAACCCACGCTGGGCTCGGGGCTCATGGTGATTGGTGACGCCACTCACCAAACACCTACAAGCGCACAAGTCCCCTGTGGCGACGTAACCCTGTAAACAATCATTCAGTACATAAAGTACTGAATGCTTTTTTAATCGAGCCAAGCTGAGAGAGATACATTTTAACGGACGCCCATGTGTGGTTGTCTGTCACGTCGAATGTATTTTATAAACTCCAAGTGAACCAGAGAAAGTAAGAGTGTTTCAATGATAGCATTTTAAATCAGAGACTGTATAGTCATCATAGATGAACTCGCAGCTACAAAGTAAAATGTGCGCAAAATACTGAACGCTGAGCTAAAGTATGCACAGCTTTCTTAACCAAAATACCTAATAATGTTCTTGTTTTACTTGTCTTTCTAATTAAGTGTGACACCTCTTTTTCAGCTGCAAAGGGAATATACACAAGTGAAACCTATTACGTAATGCTAAATCTGGGTCATTCTTCCTCTGCAGTGTGTCGGCTTGCTCAAAATGAAATCAGGTGGTCTCTCGGTGTCAAGAAAAATAATTTTCAAGGATAGTGCAGCCTTAGCAAAGCATTTTCTTGAGGCTTCTTTAAAGAGACCCACTGAGTTACTTTGGAACAAACCAGTCAATGAATAGATTATGGACAAACAGAATCAATATTAGACACTCCAATGAAACGAGAAACCAAGTGAAATCACCAACTAGCTGATTGCGCAGGCGGTCGTAACTTGCCAACTCGATAGCCTCCACCAAAAACTCTTTTGATTGCATCAGTTGCCAAAGTAAACGGGAAACACATGCACGATAAAGAGAGGCATTGACGATGGTTCCCACATCAATCGTAGCTGGCGTCCTATGACACTGTGACATGGCACGTCCCAATGTAACATCGTGATGAGCTGGCCTTCCTTAATGTCCATCACCCAAGGGTGCCTACCCCATACTACTGAGTAGTAGGAGGTGCAGTACAATTGGGGACGCAATCTTTCCTGGAAATGAGCTTCGGTCACTCTCCATGGTCCAAGGTGTTGCTTGTGGTCTCGCGAAATGACAGCCCCGGCACGTTCCTGCCCACAGGTACAACGACAAATGCCAAAAACAGCACCAAGAATACAAGAACGCACGAGGCATATTCACGTCGTTCACATTTTCTGTCTTGTATGAGGAAGCGGCGCA
This sequence comes from Ixodes ricinus, assembly GCA_037355805.1. Classification (NCBI taxonomy): domain Eukaryota; kingdom Metazoa; phylum Arthropoda; class Arachnida; order Ixodida; family Ixodidae; genus Ixodes; species Ixodes ricinus. Next base: position 17,560 of record JAZHYW010063800.1, on the reverse strand, counting down.
CCCTTGTGGTGATAGTTGGCAACCGGCAATTGAGCAGGCATAATCAGTATACAGGAGGCTATGCTCCATGACACTTATTGAGGCATGTCAGTCATGAAGAGCTTGGCAAAAACCATCTTTTGGTTCCCGGTGATGACCAAGACAATTAAGACCATATAAGAAGGTGCAAGACAGGTGCCCAGTTCTGTTAAATGCCTCTGGTGCAGGTTCGGGTCAGCAGGTTGGATACCAAGCAACACTGAACACGACTTCAGATATATTATGCCGTACCGCTGGAGAGTTACGTAATACTGATTGTGGTCCACTCGGACACAAAACAGGTAGAAGCATCGGCCGAGACCACAGTGGAAGCCCAGTGCAACATCTTTGATCGATTTGGACAGCCAAGGACACTGGTGTTTGACAACAGACCCTAGTTTAATAGTTTCAAAGTTTTTACAGCGGTCATGCAGTGTTGGGAAGTACTTGTAAGTACATTTTACTTAAAGTACTACTTCAAGTAGGTTTAGGAAAATTGTACTTTACTTGAAGTACATTCACTGAGTATGTACTTGTACTTTACTTAAAGTATTTTTTTCTGGCACTTTCCGAGGAAAATACGATTCCCGAATTCAAAGTACATTCCCCAAATTCGGTTTTGTTAAATTTGTACCACAAAAGGATGCTTTGTCAACTCTGAAGAAATACTGGGAAGGGATATTGTACTCTCACCATAACGTGAGCAGACGACGCATCGCTCCGTTTGTTCTGGGGACGGCTTTCCCGTAGCTTTCTAAACTCTCGCTACTTCTCGGTCGGTCAGCGCAAGCGAGGAGGTTTAAAATATTAGGAGAGAAAAATTAATCATAATGTTGCACCTGAGACTGTGGTGTGAAAAAAATAAATTTGCAAATCGAAGCAAAAAAAAAAAACACAGGATAACGTTACAATGTTTTGAAACATTCTATTTTGTGTTTTCCTTCTATTTGAAAGGTCCTTAATTTTTTCGCACCCCAATCTCAGGCGTCACCTTATGATTAATTATCACCAACTCTCTTGCATAAGGAGAGGACACTCCTCTATGAGAGGATTTCTTGCGGAAGCTACGGGGCTGACGTCATGCTCTCTCCTATTGTCGATGACAGGTCAAGAACAAAGTGGAAGCACCTCCCATCTCTTTCCACTTTAATAGAGCGAACGTTGGAGAGGAGGCGACCTCCTCTCAACCGTTCTCTCCGCTGAAGTGGAAAGGGGTTGGAGGAGCTTCCACTTCGTTCTTGACCTGTCACCGACTATAATCGAACTCATTTCTGTGATGTCACGGCGCGGTGGTGGCGCGTCAGTCGCACTTCCGGTCTCGGGCTGTGGGCAGAAGTCCCCATGCCAGACGTGTATTCCTGCGTTGTTTTGAAAGGAACCAGACAAAAACCTGCCTTCTCGTCAAAACGCCGCGACTGGGGTCGTACCAAAAGTGTCGAGAAAGGTTTGAAGGTCAGTTTTCACGTGCTCGGTTCGTCCGAGAATCTGGATATGGGCCGTGAAAAGGGAAAAGCAGAAGCCGTCGGACAACGATTGCTTGGGCTGGAAGCACTTTGGGTTGAATTCACGGATACTTGTGGTCATCTAATTTATTTGTTTTGTTCCAACATGAACGCCAGAAAACCGTCAAGTTGTGGGGACCACCAGTGGACTACGTTCAGTGCGTCTTCTTCAAACGGCCGCCTGATTGTTCGAACTGTCGTCTGCTCTTTCAAACGTTTCTGCTTGTCGTCTGCTATCTTAGACGACGCCGGTCCGTAGACCAAATGTTAGCCCGGTATTAGCGATAGAAGTAAGTGCAGGCCTCAAAAGACTTAAATTTGAAGGTTGGTAAGCAGGCTCGATGTAAACAGTAGATACAAGGAGATGTTGATCATTGTTACCAGTGACCTTCACCGACTTGTTATGCCTAATTCAGTTGGTCCGATTCTGCTTGTGATTTTCAGTATCGACGTCGACCATCTTAGCTACGGTTCACGCTTTGCCAGCCCGAGCGGCTTCGCGACTGAAAATTCCGAGCGAAATCTCATCATGTGAATCAGGCTTTAGCGAACATTCTGTGGCGTCCACGCGGAATGAATCGCCACATGTCACATTATTCATGCGAAGTTTTGCGGTGTAACGAGCCTCGGTAATTTCGCTGACGCCGCTCAAGATAGTCAGACATCGCCAGGAAGACGCGGATCCAACAATTCGAACGCGAAAAAGGGCAGGGGGACTCACACTGACTCCGACAACATCGCATTTCAATGGTGTGTTTATGGGCGACGGCGAGCTTCTGCCCACACCCCCATCGCGCATGCGCGGCGCCGAAGGCGTCCGCTAGGCGCCCGGGCGCTCTGGTTTGTTTGTAAACATGAGTTGGTGTAGTACATGTAACCCCCTTGCGTGGAACAATCCAGTGCAGGGGTGCCAAATCAGAAGAGGGACTTCTGAATTTGGCTCCATTCCTGAAAATAACTACTCTGTGGCCACTTCGACTTTATAAAATATTCGCCACTGTTTTTGAAAATAAGTCATGCACTCTAGTACCCCTGGGAAATGCATACCACCAATATAAATCACTGTATAGGGCAGTGGTTCTCAAATGGGAGTCCGCAGACCCTTCGGGGTCCGCGAAGGCATTCTAGGGTCCGCGACGCCCTGCCTCATCAGTCAAGGCCGGCAACAAAAGTTGTCTTTTTTCAGACTGAGAAGAAACATTCACATCTTCGGGTGAGTTTTCTCGTGAATATGTCAAGGAGGGAAGTCTACATTACATTAGCCCCCCGTTATATCCATTTATTAAATAATTATCATAACTAACCTATACTTTTCCCTTCCTCTCACCACGAACGGGGTCCTCCGTCATTTCCGCCGATCCACAAGGGGTCCGCAAAACATCGATGGTTGAGAACCACTGGTATAGGGGAATGAAAGGGCGTCATGAAAGATTGTGTTAAAATACTTGTACTTTACTTTGAAAGTACAGTGTATTTCTAGTACTTTACTTCAAGTACGTTGCATACTGTGTACTTAATTCTTTACTTAAAGTACATCACGTCTCACTTACTTTGTACTTTACTTGAAGTACCTTTAGATGTACCTTACCCAACACTGCGGTCATGTACTGCACCCCACCACCACTTTGTCTCACCCGCAGTTCAACGGGTTAGCTGAGCACGCAATATGTAGAGTTAAGGGGGACATTCAGGAGGTGCAGCCTTCGAAGCCTTGAAACCAGGCTTGTAAGCACTTCCTCACTATTGCTGAAGTTCCACTGCTGCAGAACCTGAGCAAAAGATAATAAGCACTCCTCTGAGCTGTTATTCGGTGACTGCATCTGATCTCAGACTGATTTTTCTCTATATGCATTTGGTCTCATCCCCGCTCGAGAGGACACCCACCCTCTTGGCGCGGGAGAGACTGTGTGGGCGCGCACTTTCTGCCTATGGTGGATTCCTGAACTTGTCTGCTCACTTGATGGTATACGAATGACAACAGTAGGCACCCCAAGAGTATAGCACCAACAGCATGCGGATCAGCTCTGGACACGGCATCTCCACAAATGGACCAGCCTGCCTGTAGTCATTTTTTGACGGAGAGGCGACAATGTTGGAGGTTCGGCGGTTCAACGATCAGGCTGCGCCTTGGCAGGAATTGACATTGAAAAGGGCCGGTAGAGCGGCCATGTGATTGATTGCCCAGACGGGAGAGTAGTAGTGGCCGGGATTCATGGTCAGCGTGGACCCTGCCGGAGACAAAGCAGAGGGGATTGAGTTTAGGTTTAGGTTTAATTATAGAGCAGAACATCAGAACTGAAGAACAAGAATAGCAAAAGAGGCGCGAGCTCGGGCTTGAGCTTGCGCTCATAATGAAACAAATAGTGCCTATGATGATACAACAAACTAGTAAAAGCCAATTATTACATTTTCTCTTCCTTATTTTTTTTAAACAAAACCTCAACAAGCACACTAAGGAGGTACAGAATCGAAACTTGAAATATCCCCAGAACAGTTCAAAATGGGGGAAATATGATCTATGATCTCCGTAAACCATAAACACAGGCTTGTATTTTCAGCAAAAAGCTATAGTTTTTGTTCCAACTGACGGATTCTGGCGAGCGCTTCGAGATCAGCCATCGAGTTGGCACGATGCGTCTCGGCATATTTGCTCATGACGTGACGCTCACAACATCACGGGACCACACACGGCCAGGGGCACCGTAATTACGATCGTCGTCACTAGGTGGCACCAGATTTATCGTCAACGCATTACAATCCCGTTGAGTGGGAATACCCGAAGTATGGTGTACTAAAACTGAGAGGTGCGCCAAGTGCCGCTCGCTCCTGCGCGCCTCCATCGGACACGTCACGCCGTGGAGTTGCTCCTGATGGCCCCGTGACGTGAGACATTCCAACAAAGCTCGGCCCCCAAATATCCAGGTGGTATTGGGAAATCGTATTATTCGTTTTAAAATTGCTTTTCTTCCGTTTACGGACGAAAGACTGCTCTTTGTGTGCTGCTGTCATAAAGGAGACCACGTCTACACAAAAGATAGGCGCTAAAATTTTGCTTTCGCGCCCCTTTGAAGGAGAACAAAAAACTGCTGCTCTCCCTTTCTTAATATCTTTTTTAGCAATAGCTACAGGGAGACTACAATTGTAAAAACATAAGAACACGACATTTATATTCTCAAACACACAAGCAATCAACGAAAAATATATTGAAAAAACTGCATATTCGTGGAAAGTTAGTCGTAATGGAGATATTTGCAGTCGGAGAAAAATGTCGGTTCAACGGCTGCTGTTGAGGTCACAGGCATTTATGATGAAAACGTTTTCTTAGAAGCAAACACAGAAAGAACAATTAATTTCACAACAATGCATTCACCGAAAGCACCCCTCATGAACGGAGAAGATGCCAGCTCCTTCACAAACGGGCAGCCGTTGATGAAGCTTCGTGGCGCGTGCTGGTGTGCGCTGGTTCTTCGCCGTTGGATATCGAGCGAGGAGGCCAGTGAAGACAGCGTCCGTCTTGTAAACGCCAAATTCTCGGGAGGCCGGAGATGGGCGGTCATCTTGCGCGCTGACTATATTCCTATCACCCCAAGGCTGAGACTACGGTGGAACCTGCGTCCTCGTCGGACCACTCATACGTAGCTCTTTCGCCACGTGATCACACTCCCGCTCATACCCACGCGCAAAGAGCTGGGTTAGGTGATAAAAGGTAGGTGGCTGTCTGGTACGGTGGGGACGTAGTTCCCCACTGCAGTAAAGGGCAGCGTGTCTCAATGCAATAAAATTTCGTGAAGTCCAAAAAACGGGTACAGCAGAACGACTGGCCGAAGGGAAAAGATAAGACGGTTTGAAAGGCTACGTCTTGCAAGGGCAGACGGGTAAACTGAATGATCCGGAGTGTTGGAACACTGTGAAGAAACTCAGGGGCTTATTTACTGCCCTGAAAGAACTGAACGAACACAAATGTTGGAACACTGCAAAGAACCTCGGAAGCTTATATACTGCTCTAAAAAACTGAACGATCACGAGCGTTGGAACACTGTGAAGAAACTCAGGGGCTTATTTACTGCCCTGAAAGAACTTAAGGAACACAAGCGTTGGAACACTGCAAAGAACCACAGAAGCTTATATACTGACCTAAAAAAACTGAACGAGCACGAGCGCAAAGAAGGTCGTGAAAGACCACCGGGGCTCTTTTTCTGCCCCGGGAAAAAGTTGAACAGTCGAAGAAACGTGTTGGACCGAGAGGCTTCGCCGACGTACCAAAAAGTAGTAGCGGCCGACACACCAAAATGTATTGATTCTCTGATGGAGAGGCGACGATGTTGATGGTGCGACGATCAGGCTGCTACTTGGCGGCAGGAGACTTCAAGGGCGGGTACAGCGGCCCGGTTATGGGGTACCCTGACAAGACGAGGCAGAGGGTGTCGACTTTTAGGTTTAGGTTTAATGAATCATACAGCAGAACATCAAAACTGAAGAACACGAACGGCGAAAGAGGCGAGAGTTCGGGCTCCAGCTGGCGCTTATAACAGCACAAATAGCGTCCGTGACGACGCAACAATCTAGTAAAAGCCAACTACTACACTCCCACTGAACTGGATCCCGCTACTGAATTGGAAAGTTAACGAGCTACGCATATACAGCCGGGAGATCACAACGATGACGGGTGCAGACCAGAAACTGAACCAGTCCGATATTGAGGAAAACAGTACGGGCGACACAGTCACATACCTCTGAGCATGTTTACCCTGCCGATCCTCGGTCTCAGTGTGCAATGGTTCTATACGATCAGATATACGACTAGTGATTAAAAAAATAAGCTGCACAATAAAATGCGGGAAAAAATATCCTTACCTCATTTCTCGAAAGACTCACGTCAAGCCAAGCGTCGATGATAGTTGACAACCAGTGTTGCTGCTCGCGCTGACAAACTTTTTATTCCACCAATTTTAGGCGAATTGCACAAAAGATGTGATCTTTGCGGATCTTGAAGGATCACGAGGGCTAAAAAAGAACATAATTTATAGTCTTTTTGTAGTTGTCTCAGTAATATCATTTACGACTGCCTGCACGTAAATATCGGATTCGAAAGTGACCACCCCTGTCGTAACCTGCAGAAAAGTGGTCATTCCAGTGGACACTTTCCCAAAGGCTAGTCACTCGCCTTTTGGGGTAGTCAAAGAACCAAAACGGTACTTTGACTAATCATGGTGGTGATTTTTTCTTAGGGTGTAAGTGTTGTCACGATCGAAGCGGATGATCGTAGAAGTGCCGGCGAAAAAGGACAGAGGACGCTGACGTCACTGTCGTCACTGTTGCATTCTTAAAAAATACTCTCAACTTTTTATTTTAAAACAATTCGGTAAGCGCCTTATTAGGGCACGAATGTCATAAAATGAACTTTCATCGAAGAAAAACAAATTAACACGGTATATGTGTCGCGAGTCAGTTTTAGCTAGTAGCGATTCTAATATATGCACGTATGTTGAGACATCAACACCGAAAAAGACGCATATTTCGGGATGGCTCGAATAAGTCTTGCGACGGAGATCTTGCGTTAGATATGTCTTCTTTTGGGAGAAGTTCATTTTGGGAGGAACGTATCCTATTTTGGGCATTTAAAAATGTTTAGGTAGTTTAGTGTCCCCCTAAGTATATGGAAACGGACAAATGTTCGTGCGTAAATATTATCATCCTACTTCAGGAAACGATACGCACTGGCGGGGAAGGGAGGAGTGAAGAAGAGCGTAGTGCGAAAACTAATTCACTACAATGCTGATTTTGAGGCATGACACTTACTATAACTTCTCAAAATCTCACGATATTCCGGGTAACTTACATGAAACAACTATTAGTGCATTTCTTCCGTGAGTGTGAGTTCCCTCTCATGTAACGTTTTACTCCCTGCATGACGCACTGTGACATTGAAACCAAAGCGCATTCATTTCATTCAATATTAACCAAGAGAAAAAAATTGTATACTATAGAAATTAATACCTTCTTCAGCACCCTTAATACCTCACTGAAAATGAGTAGTATTACATGGTTATGAAATTTATTCCTTCATGGGACGCACGTGCTCAAAACGCTTCGGCGAAGTGCACATGCCACTGGATATTGCCCAGGCCAAATTTGAGGCTACGTTACTCGATATTGCCGCGCGAGCAGCTGGCCAAGCAGGCAGCGCGCTCCTGGCCTCACGGTTATTGCGCTTGCCTTGCACGCAAACACCCAGGTTCGATTCCTGGCCACGGATATGCCTTTTGTTGACTCGGTAATGTGAGGTTGTGGTAAAATCGAGAACCGTGTTGCTGATTCGAGGTTAGAAAGTTCTATGCGCGAACCTCCTAAATCGATTCTTCCAGAAGCCCACACGTGTACACAAGGGGCTCCGCGTTAGAAAGCCGCAGGCAGTCTCGCCCCAGCGTTCGACTCTGCTCTTACGCCGACTTCGGCGCCCGCGACGCTCTGCTGTTATCTTCTGTTTCCTTTTTATTTTTGAGCACAAGTTCGCCCCATTAAACGTTTAGTTTACTCAGTTATTCGCCCCATCATCACTTGTCATTCGTGAATATATATTTACATGCTTCCCTTAATAAATCAGAACGAAGCCTGTGTGGGTGAATGCTCGTTCAGTGGCAGTCACGAATGCACTGCAGTGTTGCGAAATGAGCAACCCCATTCCATTCCAATCCGATTCCGGGGAATTAGAGCTTTCGATAATTCAACTCCTTTCAACTCCTAGGAATGGGGACACTAGGCCCATTCCCACTCCTGGAATGGCTGAATCGTTCCATTCCATTCCTCTAATTCCTAAACGCAAAAATTTGCACTTGACAGCTACGTTGTGTTGCCTGCATAAGCAGCATAAAGCTGACATTATCAGACGATTAGAGAATTGCAAAAAAACAGAAAGCTAAATGACTAAAAAAAGAACTGTTTTTAATAAGCGGTGCGCTGGTGGCACAAAGTGTTTGTTTACACTGTACTGCAAACATCGAGAAAGCTCCTTTGTATGTCGATGCTTGTTTAAGACATCGGTATCGCGACCACGTGGCTCGCAACAAACAGCAAAATTGAAATCCACTAATTTTTTTTAGAGCGCAGCCCTTAGGCGCCCGTTTCCGGCTTGAGTGGCGTCGCCGTCACCGTCGCCGTCGGAATAATCGTGAGGTCACGAGGGTCACGCGATGTCACGAGGGTTACGTAACCTGACGGTTACGCCGACGCCGCTCGGAGGGAGGAGTAGCAAGCAGGATGAGGAGGTGAGGAGGATTTTTTTCGCACTCTTTTTTGCATTTGACTTTTAGGACATACGCAGCCAGCGTGTTCGTTTGATAAGACCATAAAAATATTCAGTTGGTGCGTGGCGCAGAAATAAGCTATATTACTGTATTTTTCAAATACCTACACAGTGGCACGGTTAGTACGCTGCTGGAACCGACTTTATGCACAGCGGTTAGCCGCCTCGGTGGCTCCGAGGCGAGAGCGCTGGCCTACGGATCCCCATGTGGCGGGTTCGAATCCCGGCCGAGGTGCCCGCAATCTGACAGGGGCTTATTGCGGTGAAGGCGCCGTGTAACCGAGCTTTCGGTTGCACGTCAAAAGATCCCCAGGTGGTCGAAATTAATCCTCAGTCCTCCGCTGGGGCGTGCCAGATGCCCGTCATCGGTTTGGCACGTAAAATTCCCAAATTTGACTTTTTTGTTATCACAGCAGTGGGTTTACTACGGTTGATCGAACGCCATTTCATCGAAACACGTTTTAGGGAACGAGCCCGTTTTATCGAAGCTCGGTTTAGAGAAAGCTAAGCCTCAGTTTAGAGAAACGCCATTTATCGAAAAGAGGACGCTGTTTAAAAAGGTTGTCCTACTTCTCGCGTGTATCACTGAAGCGAATGTTAACCCCCGCCCCCTTCCCCCGCCCACTGCGTTCACCCCGCTTCGCACCGGCACTCTATGGCGGCTCATGACAAAAATGTTAACTCGCTTTACCAACCCGTTCACGCCTCTTTGCGGCGGCCGAATTCGCTAAAAGGTGGCTCATAGCCATTTTTTCTAAGCTGGGTTTCTCGATTGGCGGCGTGCGCGAACTACAGGGGCGCTTCTCCAGCCAACATTATCATCGTTTGTCATGTGGCGGCTAAGACAAACCAGGACAGACTGTGCAAACCTGCCTTGCATCTCTCGGCTCGTGAGCTCGCTTCATGCGCAGTTTACGCGCGGCAAAGCCTGTTTCACGCGTTCTGTCTACTTGGTGAAGTGATACTTGTAGTAGGGCATTTCACCAAAGCTCGAAAATGTGGCACGCGTTGTAGTTCTAAGAAATACTTTTGCCGCCGAGGCGTCGAAGCGCTGGGATGGTGGTTTGCTGTTCTCGTTGGCTGTTCTCTACCCCAGTACAAAAACCTGGATAATGAAAATAGAATATCCAGCGCTTCACCCCACCACAAGGTCTACAACGGCGAATAGGGCGTATCTTTTTTATAATGGTTCGTACAAAATAAAACTCAGAGTGGAATGTCTCATCAGATTTAACTCTTTAGATTGAAAATATCAAGCGAAATTTGAGAACATCTCGCGTGTGTAGTAAACACTTTAATAAAAGTGACTTCGTGTATCCTGTTGGTTCCAATGTGTTCTGTGAGTGCCGGTCCGTTATTAGTTCCAAGTTGATTCCTTTTATTGTTTTTTTTTGAAACCAGTAAACAAACATTTCTTTAAAATAACTTGCAGGAAGAAGTGGTGGTTGGCTCCCGGAGTCGTTGCAATTAAATCCCTGCTTATTCACCTGGCCGAGGCCAAGCGTGCGAGGTCCCCCGGGATCCAGGTCTATTAGATCTTGTAAGTCAGTTACACTTCAGTGTCCCCAAGAAATGAGGTATATACCTGCTATGGATTACTCCCGTTTGAATGTTTAATTTTGCGGACCCAAAGAATTGCGCATAATGCACTATGCAGTTCTCAGCGAACAGTTATAAATTTGTAAACAATTCTGAGTAAAAATTGGATGGAACAAATTAATCAATCGCCTGAATTTGCCGGACCATGGCCAACAATTTAAGAAGTTATAAAAACGTCAGCTTTTCTTTCGAGAGGAAGTCGTGATGATACAAACCTATTTTTCACGTATTTCAATGCGCGGGGAACTAAGCGTCAGTTGATGACGAGCATACGCTCGGCAGCAACTGTCGAGTCACACTTGAATAGAAGCGTCGGTATCGACAAGCTCAATGTAGCTAAAACAAGTGAGCGACGCTTTGCAACGCAACTGTACGCGTGTGCACGAAGCTAAGATTACAGCACGTCATTTACTTTGCAGACTGCGAAACGTTTTTCTACATGAGCCTCCACAGATCCCCCAAAAAACAAGAATCAGAGACTGCGAATAGCCCTGACGCACGCCGCACAAGCTAAAATGCGAAGCACCAGTCTTGTTTTTGAACATTTAAAAGTTTTTCTTTTATATGTAAAAGGCGACCTCGAGCCGCTTTTATTTATTAGAAAGATACTCTCAAAACCACCTTACACGTGGTTTTAAGAAATAATCCGTTTTTAATCGCCATAGATGCGAACTAGCCTATCCACTACGTGCTATTACATTGTGCGTCGTCTGTTCGGATCCTACCCGCTACGTCACAGGAGAGCATCCGCAAGGTGTCGCCACCAAAACATCTCGTCACAAGTAAAAGGATTCGAAAACTGGGGTCGGTAAAACGGTTTTCGCTAAAGCGAGCTCCTCTAAACCGTATTTTCGTGTGCAACCTCTGCGGTGCAGCACAAGGGACCGTATATAGACCATGTCACGAAACCTGTTTTAAAACGCATAAGTTCGCGCCTACTTTACGAATCTCGATATTTCTTATCATATTCACTTCAATTCTTTGTGTGTTTTAGGGGCGAAGCTCCTTAGGGTCTGGCGTTGTCCGTCCGTCCGTCCTGCGTCCGTGCTCACATCGATTCCCAACCCCATCTGTCTTTTTAAAAAAGAAAAAAAAATGATTGCGCAGTCGACAGGATTCGAACCTGCGCGGGGAGACCCCAATGGATTTCTAGTCCATCGCCTTAACCACTCGGCCACGACTGCGGGTCGAGTAGGGGCTCTGAGATGTGGTAGTAACTCAGGAGCTGGGGATGTCATGGATGAAACGTTGCATGTAGCCGCTCAACGTCTATACAGGAGAGGGCGCTGCGGTCAAATGCGTATATAATCGCGTTAAACTTTGCGTGCATTCGCTCATCGTTTATGGACGAGAGAACGCTGTGGTCAAGTGCTCAAATGCGTATATAACCACGTTCCATACCACACATTTTCTTTCTGACATGGACCGTTGACTTAAGCGGTGGAGATGCGTTCCCACGGCTTCTAGCGGATCCAAGCTGATCCGCTAGAAGAACCACTGGCTCTGCATTTCACCGACCATAAAGCAGTAATAATGATGTCGAAACGCAACCCGGAACTCAGCACTACGTATGAGCAATAAAAAATATCAGCCCCATCAGCACTACCTATGAACACTAAAATTAGTATCATCAGCACCACCAGAGCTTCGCCCCAATCAACATCATTCACCACGTGGAGATGCGGTCATTTTTTCCAATGTCTGCTGGGCTCAAATATACGTTTGTTCACAGTGGTTCGTTCGTTATACAAACGTTATCGGTTTATTGCCTGTCATTTGTCGATCATCTTGCTCATTATTCGGACATGAGCCAGTACACTTTTCCGCGTGCGCGTCCGAAGTATTTACTTGCAAGGTCATTTAAGATGCACTCTGCGAGCTCTCAGTTGCCGGCATTTCGCGGTGACCTAAGTGCCTGGTTTTAAGGCTGGGGTCCCACGGCAGCCATCTTGAACAAGGCGTTAGTTCAATCAATAGATGACGACTCGCACTCGTGGGGTGGCCGAAATATTGGTTCACGGTGGGATGGCTCGAGCACCATCACGTTTCCATCGTGGCCTTGCTCACGCCGCTGCCAGCTGTGCTCAGCTGGCAGCTCAGCAAAGTCATGTATGCGAGAATGTCAGGCTGATATAGGGACATGTGGTTCGGCGGTTGCCACGGGCTTTCGCAATAAATCTTACCAAGAAGGAATCAATTGTTGATTGACGTGTCAATATTCTGTCAATGAAAAATGATTCTGCAGGCATGGACGCTCAGTAGACTCAATCTTCCAAGACACCAGTGGAAGTGGACGTCTATACCCGTTTTCACCTCAAGAAAAAAGCAACTTTTGCGCATTGTTAATACGCGGCGCGAAATGGTTCTTTCGAGATGTGGTTGTCGGAGGAAAATGCGACGCTTTTGGCGTTTGAAACCTGTGCGTCTGGATGAGATAACATATATATAATCTAACATTCACCTAAATATTGATTAATTATCCACATAAAGGGGCAAATTAGTAATGGTACTCGTGGCACCAGACTTTTTTACTATGGTTCTTAAGGTGAAAACGGATATAGGAAGCCGCTTCGCGATTTACGGTATTTCTCTCGCCATTATAATGACGACTGAAAAGTGACGTCACGAAATATTGTGTTTCACGTGATCTGGAAGATGTTGTAACGGTTGTTAAATTATAGCTCCCAGAAAACAAACGCCGTTGCAATATTTTCGGAAGTACCAACACGCATTATGTTTTAAGTACAGCTTAGGAGGAATATGATGAAAAGCATCAGTATAAATAGGAAGACGTTTATTTGCAATGAAGACGCTATGATTGAGCGGCGTTTAGCGACGGCAAGTGATGAGCGTTCAGGAATTTATAAGTTCACATGATTGCTAACTATAGACATGCGGACAATGAAGAACTCTTTCGTCGGGAAACGGAGTAGCGGTGATGACCTGATATCGGACGACTCGTGGCAGACGAACAAGTTCCGAGACGCATCGTGTCAACTCGATGGCTGATTTGGAAGCGCTCGCCAGAATCCGTCAGTTGGAACAAAAAATATAGCTTTTTGCTGAAAATACAAGCGTGTGATTATTAGAGACCGGATTTTAGGCAAATGCCTATTTTTTCCTTGCGTTCCTATCGCCCCATTTCGATATATGAGCACGAATTGGAGGTCAAGGATGGCTTTTATGGTGGTTTTATAGTGCCTATAAATGCCTATTTTGGGTGTTGGTGCCTAAACTCCGATAAATGCCTATAAATGCCTTTTTTCTCAAATTGGCGCCTAAGTCAGCACTATGTAGCGTCAAGTTTCGCTTTCGAGTGCAATTTGATACCTTTATTCATTCTACCTGGAAATATTTACTGTTCTGAATTCTATGGGTTTGAACCAGGTCCTCTTTTTAACACTCCCCCCCCCCCTCCCTTTGCGCCGGTGCAACCGGAGCGGCGGCTTCTGCATGCTTTACGGGTGGCTTTCCCGCAGGACTTGGCGGTGGACGCACAACTCTACTCCCCAGGGGAACTATGATACCGTCAGGGGCAAAGAAAGTGATGGGGAAAAATTACGCCCACCTCCCCTCGCGGGAACCCTGGTGTGATGCAACGCATCTGGGTGGTTCCATTGGTGTTTCCGTTGGGTTGATTCTCTAAAGGAACCGTCGCATCAAGCAATCGTCGAGTACTGCGAGAGAGTGCAAACGGAGCACGGACGACCGTCGACTGAGACCGCGTTCGCTATCGGAGAGAGGAGAGGAGGAGAGTGGAGGAGAGTCGCACCTGTGCCGACGCCGCCGCGCCGCCGCCGCCGCCACCACCACCAGGGGAGAAATTGGCTCTAGGCGATTGGACCCGACCAATCGGAGGCACCCTTCCCTTCTGGTCCGGTCTTTCAACCTGCACGGTCTGGCTTTCTCCGCTGCCCTTTTCAGCCATGCCGAAACGGAAGACGGCCAGAAGTGCGTTGATCCGACAGTGGACACTTAACTCACCATGCTACAGAATAGACGGAGAGACCGTGTTCTGCCAACCGTGCGGAAAAAAGGTGAGCCGACGAGTTTTTACGTGGCGTGAGTGTTTCATGTGTTATTCGAAACCACGGCCCCTCGATCAAGTGCGCTTGATCCAGAGGCCGTGGTCGAACTCGAAACTATGCAAAGTTGTCCATTGCGCCGCCTTGGTTGGCGCCTGGGCGTCATGGCCGCGATTCGATGTTATTGCTTTTTGTTTATACTGCCCTTCTTCTGAGAAAAGAAAGGAGGCACCTGTGTATTTTGAATACGGCAGACAGCGTTCCTTTCGGTGCCTGCATTTTTCAAACGTTGGTTATTTTGATTGCTAGCGTTGTTTATAAGTTCTAAACTTTCAATACCATTGAGATTATTGAAATGAAATATTTTAGATACCTTGAGAAGGAGATTCACATTTTTGTGTACCGTCCCTGTGTGCTGCGTTAAGTGAAAATCCAGAAATTTCTTAATCAAACGAGCAATTGATCGGTTGGTACTGAAGGATGATGTTTCAAAACTAGCGCTGATGAACGGAGCGTGTTTTTAAGATATGCACTGGACATCCGTTAAATCGAAGTCCACCTCGTAGCTACTCGGTTAATTACATGCAGACGCTAGCTAGAATTACCGAAGTACGCCACGCTAAGTTAACACGCAATTGAATCTGGTATCTTACTCCCCCGCCGTGCCACCGTGAAATTTAGGGTATTGATGGCGCGCGCCGAGTCAGTTGAACAGAACGTCAATGGAATCTCACCTTCTTGTTTTTCAAGTACGTTTTGGTGGTATGACACGCGTAGCAGCGCGGCGCTCAAGTGCAGTTATACCATCAAATAGGACGCAGCAGGGGTGTTCGAGCGCTTCTCTGCGGAAGTTAGAATGTTTATTGATGCTTATCGTATTTATTTGTCTTCTGTTAGCATGTCAAGACGCTTAGTATGCTAGCATGTTTATCTGCGCTGTGATGTTGAATATACGCTTCGTATTTAAGAAATCCTAACGCATTTGCGCAGATTCCTTGCGAGAAGAAGTACCACCTGGCTCAGCATGAGAAGACGGCAGGTCACCTGGCAAACCTTAAGCGGGACAAGCCCTCAACATCCAAACAGTCTTTTTTGACAACAGCCTTCAAGGACGACAGGACGAACGCTTTCAACGTTGATTTGTGCGAGGCCCTGGTGGCCGCAAACATCCCTTGGACCAAAATTGGAAATCCCGTGCTGAAACAATTTCTACAGAAATACTGCAATCACAACGTGCCGTCTGAGTCTACTTTGAGGAAGAACTACCTCCGGCCTTTGTATGAACAGACATTAGCAAGAATCAGAGAAGAGCTTGGCGACTCCTGCATTTGGATTTCCGTAGACGAAACAACAGACGTCAAAGGGCGCTTTGTCGCTCACTTTCTTGCTGGGAAGCTTGCGGCGCACGAGAAGACAAGGGCTTTCCTCGTGTGTTCGAAACCTTTGGAGAGAACAAATGGGGAGTCTGTAGCATTCTTTGTAAACGAATCCCTAAAGGTTCTTTACCCTACAGGAGTCGAGGCCACCAAGGTTCTGTTGCTCTACACAGACGCTGCAGCCTACATGCACAAGGCCGCTCATCTCCTGAAGGCCTTCTACCCGCAGATGCTCCATGTCACCTGCCTAGCGCATGCGCTTCATCGTGTTTGCGAGGAACTGAGGAAGCACTTCACTGACGTCAACGAGCTTATTGGTTCAGCCAAGGCCGTGTTCCTGAAGGCACCCTCTCGCGTGCGCGTCTTCAAGGAGATGCTGCCTGATGTGCCCCTTCCGCCAGAACCCGTCGTCACACGATGGGGAACGTGGCTAGAAGCTGTTGAGTACTACAACTGCTACTTTTCGGACATCAAGGCCGTGATCAACGGCCTTCCAATTGACGAGAGTGTTGCAGTCACAAAGGCTCAAGCTGTCCTCTCCGTGAATAGCCTTCCAGGAGACCTCGCGTACCTTTGCGCCAACTTCACGTTCTTAGCGGATTCTATCAAAAAACTTGAAAGTGCGGGAGAAACTCTTGTTACGAACGTTGCGCTAATTCTCCACGCACAGGAAAGAATCGCCACCGTTCCCGAAGGACCCGTCGCCGAAAAGGCACGTGCGAAGCTGCAATCGGTCTTGGACAAAAACAAGGGGTTTTCTGTCCTTAAAGAAGCTTCAGAAGTCCTTGCTGGTGAGCACTGTAGGATCCCAGTGTCAATTAACCCATCGAATCTTCCCAAGTATAAGTACGCACCAATCACATCTGTCGACGTCGAGCGTTCGTTCTCCGCGTACAAACTCATTCTCAGCGACAAGAGGCACAATTTTGAACCCGGAAATCTGGAGATGCTGGTAGTTACCTATTGTTTCTATAATTTTCATAGTGATTCTTAAACTAGGTTCCGCGTTCTGTCCAAACACAATTCTTAATATTTATATTTCGAATGAGCGTATGTGTATTTGGCAGTGTTGAAAGGTCTTGCCTGTATAATTAAGGTACCTGTAGAAAATTGCTAAAGTTTGTACGTAAGTTCTCACGTAACAACATGTTAATTTCTTAACAAACCTTGTCTATCTTGCATTTATTATTTTCTTGCTTTATTGTAATTTAATTGCGTCAGGCAGACATAACTTTGCGCTTTTATAAATCAGTATTACCATATTTCAAGTATTGTTTCTCCTGCCTGTTTCACAATATGCGACGCTTGAGTGACTTTCGCATCTGAACATGTATGTAAGCAATGCGCTTGTGAAATTAAGCCAATTGATCGCCATTAGCCCAGAGGTATTACGGGGCAATTCCACGTCTAAGGTCAATGTATAGAACTTGTTATGAGAGAAAAATAAAGAATTGAATTGAATTGAATTGAACTGTTACTGCCATTGTGGCCTCATAGCAATGACATTTTTGGATTTCCTGTCGTGCTTACAGTTCGCTCACGTCTTCACTTGAAATTATTAGCATTTATCTAAAAATTTATTGCGCCTATTTTATTCTTTTTAGTGCCTAAAACGTTGTTTTTGCCGCGTATTTTTGGCGCCTAAAACGTGCTTTTTTAGTGCCTAAAAATCCGGCCTCTAGTGATTATCGTTTACGGAGATCATAGATCATATTTCACCGATTTTGAACTGTTCTG